>CM030365.1:121805728-121985812 GCA_017893485.1 Hemerocallis citrina
TCCTGTTTATGAATACAAACTTCTGATTTCTGGCTGAACATGTTTCTGGATACAAATCTGTTTTGAGACTTGTTTTTGTGAAATACCATATGACTTATATATATTTGCTGGATTCCGCTGAGAGTCTATTTTCCAGATTTTTCTGACGGATCCTTGTTTGCATGTTTGTGGCAACAAGAATCCCATATTTGGTGCAGTACTATCTTGCTGTTCTGAACTAGAATTTTCGTTGTCCTAATCTTTTATGAGTTGTCTTTCACCTGTACAAGTTTATCTTCCAACCTGAACCTGTTACTTGTTCATGCCATGTTATTCTTACCCTGTTTTGTGACACGTACATGCCTGTTTGATAACAATAATAAACAACCAAACCGGGGTTAAGGGAAAGACCTTAGTAGTGGACAATATAGGTATGTGTACTCAGAAGGGGGCCCGTGTTTTCCATTACTTGTTGTCATGTTTCATGATTACATGATTCATGCTTGTTATTAGTACTTGATGCCATGATTTCATGACTACATGGTTGATGCTTGTTACTACTACTTGATGCCACGAGTTCACGATTACGTGATTCGTGCTTGTTACTTGTTACTTGACTTGATGCCTGAGCACACGGCCCTATAGAAATCCACCACTAGGCCTAAACAAAATTTGCATGTATGTGGCAACCATGTGGTAAAAATCTGGGACGCATGAAGTGCTACCTAGATAGATATAATACAAGACTTGAAACAACATGATAATTTGACACTTACTACTTGTTACTTGTACATGGTACTTGACACTTGCTACTTGTTACTTGAACATGATACTTGATACTTGACACTTATTACTCGTTACTCATTTACATAATACTTGTTTACTTGACACTTGTTACATGCCACTTGCACTCGCTCATCTTGCCATGCTAGTTATTCTATTTTGTTGCCATGCCCATTCCATGCTAAGTTTGCTTCCGCTGTTACTCTATATTTGTTTATTCTTTTTCTGTACTTGTGCCTGCACTACAAGCGGCCAGTAACTTACATTGACGGGCATTTTGTTTTCTTTTTCCTCTTCCTGCAATTTGTTAAATTGCAGATTATGGTGATCAGCTGCCCAATAGAGTAGGTGATCTAAGATTCTAGTTGGCTGGAGATTTTTACTATATCTATTTATTTGTTGTTGCTTATCTTGAATAAATGTAACTTGCTACTTGAACTATTTTTTATTGAGCAATGTGACCCAGAATTATTGACTATTTCATATCTAGTTTATTTGAAATTTATTAAGCTTTGTTTAAGGTAAATTTCTGTTGATATATTGATTCATATATGCATGCCTGGTTGACTATTCTTCTTGTATCTCTCTTGTTTATACCCTTGCTTGTTGTAAAGATCCTGACAACTTATGGATGATGAAAATCATTTGCTGGACTTAGTCACGTATCCGTATTCCGTATCTCCTTTTTGGGAAGCGGGGCGTGACACGCACCCCTTCAACTCATCCCCTACCTCTCTTTACCTCCCGACCTCACCTCGTAAACCCACTCCTGATCATTCCTCTGACTAATCCCCTGCCTCCCCTCGTTAACTGCAGTGCCCTGCACCCGCCACCTTGCAAGCCACAACAGCCAGAGCAGCAAGCCGACGCCCTAGTCCCTGTGCTCCCTATCGCACCGCCAGCTTGCAGCAACAGCACTGCACCATGCTGCCTCCCCTCTTCCGCTATCCCGACGTCCCTGTGTTGTCTCTGTAAATAGCCAGCAACGAGAAGCACTTCGCTGTCGTCACCACCCCCTCGTGCACGCCCGGTCTCTCTCTCTCTCTATTGTTCGCGAGTGTTGTTTTGTTTGAGTTGTGATTGTGTGCTCGCAGTCGTTCGTCGTTCGTTCGTTGAGTTCGTGCCCTGGAATCCGTTCCCGTTATTCTCGCTCCTTGTATCGGTCCGTCGACGACTATGAGTTGCAAGTTGTGACTATTTTACTACAGATGTATAGAAAAATTACAGATTTTGTTTTATATGAATTCTATGTGGTAATTATTTTTATACTAATGTTAAAGATAATATTTTGATCTAATAATTTGCTGAGTACAACTAGACTTGATTGGGATTAACTCCAAATTCTTATGAATTTAATTGATGACTTTTATAAACTGTTCTATGCTTGTAAACAACTACTATACTTGCAGAATTTTCATGTTGTTCTGTAAAGAACCTTAATTTCGACCTGATTCTATTCACTGTTATAAAAACTTTGTGAATATGAATTGTAACCTACTGTATCTATTTTATCACCCTTTTGATGGATCTGGATTTCGATTTATATTTTGTAAGATATTGCTGTTTTAGTACGCTGTGTTTATGATTTCAGACTTAAAAAATTTCTATATCTTGATGTATTCTGATTTTATTTGACTAAACTATCTATGTTGAAAAATTATAAAAATTTATTTTCTGTTACTAAACATACAAGGGAATACCCCAGATTTTTCTTGAATTTAATCAATACATTTTTATGCCATTTTTCTGTTCATGAATACAAACTTCAGATTTCTGACTAAACATGTTTTCTGGATAGAATCCTGTTTTGAGACTTGTTTTTGTGAAATACCATATGACTTATATATATATGATGGATTCGGCCGAGATTCTATTTTCTAGATTTTCTGACGGATCCAGATTTGCACATTTGTAACAACGGGAATCCCAAATTTGGTGCAGTACTATCTTGCTGTCCTGAACTAGAATTTCGGTTGTTCTATCTTTTTATGTGTTGTCTATCACCTGTACATGTTTATCTTTTAATCCTGAGCCTGTTACTTATTTATACCATGTTATTCTTGCCCTATCTTGCGACACTTACATGCATTTTTGATAATAATGATAAATAATCCAGCCGGAGTTAAGAGAAAGATCAAGTAGTGGAAAATATAGAAATGTGTACTTAGAAGGGGGTCGTGTTCCCACCTGTTACGTGTTTCATGACTACATGATACACCATCCTGTTTACCTGATTACCTGACTGCACACTTTCCTATAGAAAGGTGTACTCGAAAGAGGACCAGTAGGTTCTACCTGTACCTGTTTACCTGATTACCTGACCGCACACTTCCCTATAGGAAGGTGTACTCGGAAGAGGACCAGTAGGTTCTTCCTGTACCTGTACCTGTACCTATACATATACCTATTTTCCTGATCCCTGAGTACACGGCCCTATAGACTCCACTACAAAATCTAAGTGTAACTTGTTTGAAGGTTGCAACCATGTGGTAAAAGTTTGGGATGCATGAAGTGCAACCTAGTTAGATTAAATACAAGACATGACATGACATAACATTACATAACATGACACCTGTTACATGCTTACTTGTACATGCTACCTGTAAACCTGTTTACCTGTTCATCTGTTACCTGTTTACCTGCTTGCATGACACTTGACACCTGATACATGTTACCTGTACCCTGTTAGTATATCATGTTAATTGATTTTATTTTCTGATTCATGTTAGACATCATGTTTTGCTGTCATATCTATTCCATGCTATGTTTGCTTCCGTTGTTACTCTATATCTGCTTATTTTATTCTTGTACTTGTGCCTGCACTACAAGCGGCCTGTAACTTGTATTGACAGGCGTTTTGTTTTCTTTTTTCCTTTTCCTGCAATTTGTTAAATTGCAGATCATGGAGATCAACTGCCCGATGGAGTAGGTGATCTGAGATTTTAGTTGCTGGAGTTCTTGCTATTATTATTTCATGTTGCTTATTTTGAATAAGTGTATTTGCTACATGGATTATCTTGTATTTGGCAGTTTGACCCAGAATTTATGACTTGTTCAGATCTAGTTTATTTGAGATTATTAAATTTTGTTTCCAGTAATCCTGTTGATATATTGATTCATTTATGCGTGCGTGGTTGATTTCTCCTTGTTTACTTCCTGTTTATTTCTGTGAAATGTTGTAAAGATCCTGATAGCTTATGGATGATGAAAATCATTCGTTGGACTTAGTCACATATCCGTATTCTGTATTCTCTTTTTGGGGATCGGGGCGTGACAAGGTTTTTAGTGGTATCAGAGCACAAGATTTGGCTAATGTATTAGTTTGACTGATATATTAGACAAGATTGGCTCGATCTGGGATTGGCTCAACAGTACACAGACCATGCATACATGAATAAATTATAATCAACTTTGATCTGGATGCTGATTCTTTTTTATCTTGTGCAGACCAAGGCTTGCAAAGGTTCCACTTCCCATCCTCAAAAGGAACAGCCTGGGCTTGAGACTGTTGCTAATGTGCTTAAGCGATTGATCAATATGCAGCAAAATCATAGTGACCTTGTGATGGTAGCTTTAGACGCTGCCCGGGTTCCGCCTCCCGCTGTGCCTATGCAAGCAGCTCTCCCCCCTCGTCCGAGTATAGACAGATTTCATGAAGCTGCATCCTGACAGATTCTCCAGCACTGAGATGCCTTTGGAGGCGGAACAGTGGTTGATCCGAACTGAGCAGCTGCTTTTGGCAGTAAGAGTCGTTGATGCTGATCGAGTGGATGTAGTAACCATCCATCTGGTGGATCTGGCCCACATATGGTGGAGGTCCGAGTCCGAAAGGCTCGAATGGCCTATTACTTGGGCCACGTTCACTATGTGCTTCTTGGAGAAGTTCTTTCCTAGCAGCACTCGAGTTGAAATGGAGCAACGGTTCCTGGCTCTGAAACAGGTTGGTCGTTGTTCTATTATTAGAATTTTGTTACATATTGTCCATGCAATGTTGTAACATAAGACTTTCTTGAAATAGGGCTCCAGGTCTGTGGATGAGTATGCATCGGAATTTACCAGTCTTAGCCGCTTCGTAGCCGTTCTTGTGGCGAACAAAGAGGACAGGGCTCGTAGATTCACGCTGGGACTTGAGCGAGATATTCGGGTGCAGCTCGTCTCCCCCTGCTTGCTTACTTATGCTGAGTCTCTTGAGGCAGCTCGAGCTCAGGAGCAGGCTCGTAGCAGGTTGACTCCTTCCTGGTGGACTGTTCCGCACTCTATTGTTGCTAGGCCTTCTGGTGGGCCGATTCTGTAATGCCCGTGCCCCTAGCTCAGACAATTTATACAATTTATAAGACAAATTAAATACTATGTAGTACAACTACCCACCACAGGCTGTCTCTCAAAAAGTGGTTAACCGATTAGGCGACTCTTGATCATAGGCTATTATATTTATATATTATTATATTCTAGTCAATATCCGATATGGGACAATATTACTCAACAATCCAAAGACCATCTATTTTCCGAAATCAATTCAAAGGTGGGCCCCTCCCATGAAGGTGACGTCATCACCTAGACAACCAACCAGCACACCATTGTTTGTTGTTTCCTTCACGTGTGGCCCCCACCTCACTCCAAATTCATTTTTCAAGATATTTACCAATATGCCACTTATTCAATACAAACAGCCATGTTTTCTTTTCTAGATGTATTATATATATACTTATATTTTAACACGGGGTGTTACAGACACCCCCCTTAAAAATTCACCGTCCTCGCTGAGCACGGGCTAGCACAATCTAGTGTAGGATCTCCTTTCTAACCGTTGTGGAGCATCTGCTCTTCTATCCGCCCGATTATTCATGATCCCTGAATCCACCGCCTGATCAATCATAATCTCGGATTTAATTGATTCGTCCTCCTATCTGCCCGACTAGTTATTATCACGGAATCCACCGCCCGATCAATAACAGTCCCGGATTTAATTGAGGATTCACCATAGTCCCGCAATCCACCGCCCGACTGGGTCTATAGTCCCGAAATCCTCCGCCCAACTATATAGACATGCCCCACACCCCGGTGTCGAAAGTCGGCTCTGATACCATTTGTAACGCCCCTGCCCCTAGCTCAAACAATTTATACAATTTATAAGACAAATTAGATACTATGTAGTACAACTGCCCACCACAGGCTGCCTCTCAAAAGGTGGTTAACCGATTAGGTGACTCTTGATCATAGGCTATTATATTTCTATATTATTATATTCTAGTCAATATCTGATATGGGACAATATTACTCAACAATCCAAAGACCATCTCTTTTTCGAAATCAACTCAAAGGTGGGCCCCTCCCATGAAGGTGACGTCATCACCTAGACAACCAACCAGCACACCATTGTGTGCTGTTTCCTTCACGTGTGGCCCCCACCTCACTACAAATTCATTTTTCAAGATATTTACCAGTATGCCACTTATTCAATACAAACAGCCATGTTTTCTTTTCAAGATGTATTATATATATACTTATATTTTAACACGGAGTGTTACAGATTTGGAGGCCTGTCCCAGCCCATCCTGTCAGGGCGACTTCCTAATCTTCTGCTATTTTCAGGGGAGCTAGTTTCTGCAACTTCTGCCAGTTGGCTGGGCATGATCACAGGGAATGTAGGCGCGCCAACCGTCGATGCTTTAGGTGTGGCACTGCTGACCATTCAGTGTGGGATTGCCCATAGCAGCAGAGAATGGCTCTTCCAGCTGGGGGTCCAACTTAGCAGGTAGCCCCAGCTCGTGGTCCAGTCAGGCCACCGCTTCCTCCTCAGCGCTAGACTATCAGTCAGAGGACCACTGCCTTCAGCAGAGGTCAGGCCTTCAATCTGACAACTACTGAGGCTGAGTCAGCTGAAGGAGTACCCAGAACGAAGATCCAACTTCGAGAAAATAGCTGCTCCACTTAACTGATCAAATAAGTCATCGATCCTAGGCAACGGATACCGATTCTTCATAGTAACACTGTTCAGTTCTCAATAATCAACCCACAGTCGATGACTACCATCCTTCTTGTTGACAAAAAGGGCTGGAGCCCCCCACGGTGAAACACAGGGTCTGATGAACCCCAAATCAAGCAAATCCGGAATCTGCACCTTAAGCTCTACTAACTCAACTGGTGCCATCCTGTAGGGACTCTTCGATATTGGTGCCGTACCAGGCTGAACTTCAATACCGAACTCCACATCCCTAACACGGGCTAGGAAACTCCTCTGGAAAAAGATCCAGGAGTTCTCGTACTACTAGAGGTACAGCCTCACAGCCTAAATGCAATTCCATCGCACAAACCTCTTGATTAATTACAGTCTTAGCTCAGCCAAGGGGCATCCCCTCAGCATGGAACTCAAACTCTGTGTGACCTGGGATCCGGAATACAACTTTCCTGGCATGGAAATCAATAATGGCGTGGGATTCACCCAACCAATCCATACCGAGAATGACGTCAAATCCCGAATTCCCAATTACACTCAGATCGGCCTTGAATCTGCACTGCTAATAATCATGGAACACTGCCTGCACTCCCGGGAACAAACGACAACACCATCACCTGTCACAATGTTCCAAGCCTCTGACATGCTGCTACACTCCAACTGATGACGAGCTACAAAATGGGAAGAGATAATGGAATGGGTTGCCCCAGAATCAAAGAAATATGAGCATGGAAAGAACAAACAAGGACAACATCTAAGATAGAATCAAAAGTAAGAGAAAAAGAATTGATGATCAAGGGTAAGGAAAACACATTGTAGAAAGATAGAATGAAAGAATAATGCAAGAGAAATGGTAGAAACAAAGGAAAACAACAAAAAAAATAAAATGCAAAATATACCTGCATTAGGTCAAGGTGAAGGCGACTGATGTAAAGAAGACTGCATTCAGGACCAGATATGGGCATTATGAGTATCTTGTGATGTTGTTCGGGGTCACAAATGCGCCAGCTATATTTATGAGTCTTATGAACAGGGTCTTTTCCCCGTTCCTGGATAGATTTGTGGTGGTCTTCATTGATGACATTCTGGTGTATTCTCGGAACCGGGAGAATCATGCTGAGCATCTAAGGTTGGTTCTACAGACTTTGAGGGAGAATCAGCTCTATGGAAAACTCAGCAAGTGTGAGTTTTGGCTCGACCGAAATTACCTTCTTGGGGCACATTATCTCAGGCAATGGTATTTTGGTGGATCTGTCCAAGGTTGAAGCTGTGAAGGATTGGCCAGTTCCCAAGTCAGTTTCAGAGGTGAGGAGTTTCCTTGGTTTAGCTGGCTATTACAGAAAATTCGTCCAAGATTTTTCGAAGATAGCAGGACCATTGACTAAGCTGACAGGAAAGGATTAGAAGTTCTATTGGTCTGAGGCTTGCAGTGATGTTTTCGCTAAGTTGAAGAGAAGTTTGACGACAGTGCCAGTGTTGACTATTCCAGATGGTTCAAGCAGATTTGTAGTTCACTGTGACGCTTCTGGCAAGGATTTTGGAGCAGTTTTGATGCAGAAGGACCGAGTTGTTGTTTATGCATCGAGGCAGTTGAGGCTGCATGAGAAGAACTATCCGACTCATGATTTGGAGTTAGCAGCAGTGATCTTTGCTTTGAAGCTGTGGAGACATTATTTACTTGGGGGCCGAGTGGAGATCATCACTGACCACAAAAGTCTCAAGTACGTCTTCACCTAGAAGGAGTTGAATATGAGGCAAAGACATTGGTTGGAACTTATGACCGATTTTGACATCAGTGTGCAATACCATCCTAGTATAGTGAATTTGGTGCCAGATGCTTTGAGCAGGAGATCGGCAACTATGTTCCTAACTCAGCGGAGAGATTTGGTTGAGCAGATGTGGAGGTTGGAGTTGGATGTGTTGTTGCCAAGTTCTGATCAGAGTTTTTTGGTGCTCCAGCTTTAGTCGTCTCTTGTTGATCAGATCAAATAGGCTCAGGCTGGTGATGAGCAGTTGTAGGGTTTCAGAGCAGAAGTTGAGGCTGGGTCCAGAATGGATATGGTTATTCATGCTGATGGATCGCTTCATTTTGGGTCCAGGTTGTGTGTCCCGAAGGGTGAAGTTCGTCAGAGATTGCTTGAGGAATCCCACCAGACATCGTATTCTATTCATCCTGGAGGTACTAAGATGTACCAGGACTTGAAGCTTCATTTCTGGTGGCACGGTATTATAACCACTGTTTTCCATTTTATGTATTTTTGGGTGTATTTTTCTTTTGGTGTATTTCTCTCATTGTATCTTCTTTTGGACCGTATATTGGATCTTTTTTTTTCAACATATTCATTTATTTGTTTTGTCATCTTTTATTTGATCTCTTTGATCCTATTGTCTCTTTTTGGGTCGTCTCTGTTTGATCGAAATCTTTTTTTTATCTCTAGTGTTTTATTTGTTCATATCCCATTTTTATTATTTTATTCATTTTATCTATCTTGATTTTTGGATCTATTCATACCCATTATACATATACCCCAATACCCATTAACACTCCAAATCCAATACCCCAATCTATACTCATTTATTAATTAAACCCATTACCCACACCCTCATTCACCTAACAGACCTACCCTATACCCTGTTTTAAAACTACCCAAACCCGGTTGTGCCCCTACACCCGCTAACCTATTCAGCGGTCACCGCCCCCTTGAACCCTAAAACCCCCTATATATTAAACCCATGCATTTTTCCCTATTCTTCATCCCCTTGTTCATGTAGCCGCCTCCCTCCTAGTTCTGCACCCCTCTCCGATCATCTCCCCCGCCACCTCTCCCTGTGTGCGCCCCTGTGCCCCCTGCCGACTTCACAGCACCAACAACAGTCAGACCCCCGTGCTCCTCCCCTGAGCGATGCTGACAACCTTCCTGCCTCTCGTCGTAAGCCACCCGCAGGCCGCCGCGATGCAACCACCAGTCGCCGACCCCTGACGTTCCTGTATGTTGTGCTCCTCCCGAACGTCGCACGACTACAATCAGAAACCCGACGCCAGCCTTCTCCTCTGCTTCGTTGACGCACAACAGCGACAACCGCTCCCCATTGTCCGTCGTCTCCCTCACTCCCTCTTTGTGTGCATGTAGGGTTTCGTCGTGTTCGTGTGCTCGCTTTTGAGTTCGTGAATTATGTTTGTTCGTTCATTGAGTTCGTTGCCGGAAATCTGTACCCGTTATTCTTGCTCCTTGCACCGTTCCCATCTTCATCTATAAGGCAAGTAACTTGTATTCTTTTCTTTGTGTAATACAAGTACAAAATACTGCCTGTAGTGTAGTTGTGTTCTAGAGGCAATTCTTGTGCAAAAACCCCTGTTGTATGTTGTCTCTATTGTGTTGACCCGCCCGTAGTTGCCACATGACACCCATGACATGAAATAACCTAGGGATGACCACTTCTTGTTGTATACATGCATGTTGTTCGTATGATATCGTGTGCTCGGTTGTGTTATTCGTAGTATACTTGTTGTGAACTTGTCAAATACCCTATACCATGTTGATTGGACATCTAGTATATCCTATTTCATGTTTGGTTGTGTTTTGGATGAGTTTCATATGAACTAGTTGATTTTGTGCATGAACGATATTTTCTATTTTGCAAGTTTCCCGTTTTTGTTCAGTAATTTAGACCCTATTAAGGTCAGTAAATGAAAATATTTTGTGAAAATGAATTGTAGAGAATTTTGTCTACTTTCCAGATTTTCTGACAGATCTCAGTTTCGATTTATGAGTTGCGAGTTATGACTATTTTACTGTAGTTGTGTTTAAAGTTCCAGATCAAGTTTTATATGAATTTTTTATAGAAACCTATCTTTCAACTGATGCTAAAGATAATATTTTGATCCAGTATTTTGCTGGTTACAACTAGACTTGATGGGGATCAACCCCTAACTTTTTTGGATTTAATTGATAACTTTTATACCCTATTCTATACTTGCAAACAACTACTCTACATGCAGAATTTTCATACTGTTCAGTAAAGATACATAAATTCGACCTGATTCTATTTGCTGTCTATAAAACTTTGTGAATATTAGTTATAGCCTGTTGTATTTATTTTAATACTCTTTTAACGGATCTAGAATTCGATTTGTATTTTGTGAGATATCGCTGTTTTAGTGCTGCAGTGTTTATGATTCCAGATTTGCATAACTGTCGTGTCTTCCTATTTTCTAATTTTGCTTGACTACTCTATTTTTGTTGGAAAATTATGAAACTTGATTTTCTGATACTAGACATACTAGGGAATAACCCAGAATTTTTGTGGATTCAATCAGTGAGTTTTCAAGCTATTTTCCTGTTCTTGAATACAAACTTCTGATTTCTGGCTGAACACATTTTCTGGATTCAATTCTGTTTTGAGACTTGTTTTTGTGAAATACCATATGACTCATATATATTTGCTGGATTCGGCCGAGAGTCTATTTTCCAAATTTTCTGATGGATTCAGGTTTGCACATTTGAAGCTACGGGAATTCCAGATTTAGTGTTGTACTGTCTTGCTGTCCTGAACTAGAATTGTCGTTGTTCTATCCTTTTATGAGTTGTCTTTCAGCCGTAACTGATTATTTTTCAGTCTGAACCTGTTACCTGTTTATGCCATATTATTCTTGCTCTGTTTTGTGACACATACATGCCTGTTTGATAATAATAATAAAATAACCAAGCCGGGGTTAAGGGAGAGATCTAGTAGTGGATAATATAGAAATGTGTACTTGGAAGGAGGCCCGTGTTTCCCACAGGATTATCTGCTACGTGTTCATGAATACATGATACACAATACTGTCTGTCTGATACCCTGACTGCACACTTCCCTAGAGGAAGGTGTACTCAGAAGAGAACCCATAGGTTCTATCTGTCTGTCTGATCTGCATCTGATATCTATTTGTCTAAAACCTAAGTACACGGCCCTATAGAATTCCCTACGAAATCTAAACGTAATTTGTTTAAATGTAGCAACCATGTGGTAAAAACCTAGGACACATGAAGTGCTACCTAGATAGTAATAACATAAGACCTGTAATAACATGACATCTGTTACTTGTATCTGTATCTGACAACTGTTATCTGTCTAACTGTTACATGCTACTTGACATCTGTTATATGTATACCTGTCTGCATACCATCTGATACTTGACATCTGTTACATGTTACCTGTACCTGTTAGCATACCATGTTACTTGATTCTGTTACTGATTCATATTAGACATTCTGCTTTGCTTTGTCATATCTATTCCATGCCATGTTAGTTTCTGATGTTATTACATATTTGTTTACCTTTCCCTGTACTTGTACCTGCACTACAAGCGGCCCGTAACTTGCATTGATGGAAGTTTGTTTTCTTTTTTGTTCTCTTCCTGCAAATTATTAAATTGCAGATTTTGAAGACCAGCAGCCTGATGGAGTGGTGATATGAGATTCTAGTTGCTGGAATTTTGCTATTATTATTATTCCTGTTGCTTATTTTTAATAATGTATATGTTACTTGGATGATTTTGTATTGGGCAATATGACCCAGGATTATTGACTTGTTCAGATCTGGTTTATTTGAGATTAATATATTTTGTTTCAAGTAAATTATGTTGGTATTTTGATTCATGTATGCATGCGTGGTTGAATTTTTTTACTTCCGACTCTGATTATTCTTGTGAAATGTTGTAAAGATCCTGACAGCTTATGGATGATGAAAATCATTCGTTCGACTTAGTCACGTATCCGTATTCCGTATCTCTTTTTGGGAAGCGGGGCGTGACAAGGTTTTTAGTGGTATCAGAGCCCAGGTTTGGCTAATGTATTAGTTTGACTGATATATTAGACAAGCTTGGCTCGACCTGGAATTGGCTCAACATTACACAGACCATGCATACATAAATGAATTATAATCAACTTTGATCTGGATGCTAATTATTTTTGATTTTGTACAGACTATGGCTCGTAGAGGTTCTACTTCTCGTCCTCGGGATGAATAGTCCGAGCTTGAGGCCATTACCATTGTGTTGGAACGGCTGATCAATATGCAGCAGAACCACAGTGACTTGGAGATGGCTGCTTTGGAAGTTGCTCGGGTTTGGCCGCCCGCTGTGCCTATGCAGGCAACTCTCCCTCCTCGTTCGGGTACAGTCACGAACTTCATGAGGCTTCATCCCGATAGATTCTCCGGCACTAGATGCCTTTGGAGGCAGAACAGTGGTTGATCCGAATTGAGTAGTTGCTTTTGGCGGCAAGAGTTGCCGATGCTAATAGAGTGGATGTGGTGGCCATCCAGCTGGTCGATCTGGCTCATATTTGGTGGAGGTCCGAGTCTGAAAGGCTCAAAAGACCGATCACTTGGGCCACGTTCACTAAGAGCTTCTTGGAGAAGTTCTTCCCTAGCAGCACTCGAGTGGAAATGGAGCAACAATTCCTGGTCCTGAAACAGATTGGTCGTTATTTCTATTATTGGAATTTTGTTACATATTGTCCATGCAATGTTGTAACACGAGACTTTCTTGAAACAGGTCTCCAGGTCTGTGGATGAGTATGCAGCTGAATTTACAAGAGTTAGCCGCTTTGCAAGCCTTCTTGTGGCAAACAAAGAGGACGGGGCTCGTAGATTCACTTTGGGACTTGAGCGAGAGATTCGGGTGCAGCTCGTCTCCCATCGCTTGCATACTTATGCTGAGGCTCTTGAGGCAGCTCAAGCTCAGGAGTAGGCTCGTGGTGGATTAGCTCCTCCTCAGCAGACTGTTTTGCACTCTGTTGTTGTTAGGCCTTCTGGTGGGCCTATTTGAAGGCCATTCCCATCCATCCTGTCAGGCAAGCTCCCTACTCTTCTGTTGGTTCTCAAGGAGCTAGTTTCTGTGACTACTGCCAGATGACTGGGCATGGTCACAGGAACTGTTGGTGCGCCAGTCGCCGATGCTTCAGATGTGGCGCTGCTGACCATTCAGTGCGGGACTGCCCGTAGCAGCGAACGGCTCTTCCAGCCGGGGGTCCAGTGCAGCAGGTAGCCCCAGCTTGTGGTCCAGTCAGGGCACCGCTTCCTCCTTAGTGCCAGATTGTCGGTCAGAGGACCGCTGTCCCCAGGAAAGGTTAGGCTTTCAACTAGACTGCTGCTGATGCTGAGTCCGCAGAGGGTGTTGTTGCAGGTATATTTTGCTTTTATTATTTTGCTGTTTTATTGTTTCTCTTTTGCTTCTTTCATTTCTTGTCACGCCCTGCTCCCAAAAAGAATACGGAATACAGATACGCGACTCAACCCAGCAAATGATTTGCATCATCCATAAGCTGTTCAGGTATCTTTACAACATCTCACAAAATAATCAGAGTCGGAAGCAAAAGAGTCAACCACACATGCATAATTGAATTAATAACAGTATCAGCCTAACAGTATAACAGTATCAGCCTAACAGTATCATTCTAACAATATTAGTCTTATGTTCTTACATTCTTGTGTGTATTACTAGCTAGGTAGCACTTCATGCGCCCCAAAATATAACACATGGTTGCTACAACAAATAGTTTCTCTTTTAAATAGTGGACCATAATGGGGCAGTGTACTCAGGTATCAGTAACAGTAGCAGTAGCAGTAAAAATAACAGTAACAGTAGCAGTAACAGTCACAGTAATAGTAATAGTATGGAACACTAGTTCCCTTCCAAGTACACGTTTCCATATTTTCCACTACTAGATCTTCCCTTAAGAAACCCCGGCTTGATCACTTTTATTATGGTTATCAACAGACATGATAGTGCATGAAATAGTGTCAAACTAACATGGTACAATCAGCATTAGGTTCAGGGAAACAAATAAACATGCATAGATGATATACGGCCACATAAACGAGCAAAACAGTGTATGTTCATATTCAGGACAGCATGACAGTACAATACTAAAACAGTTATTTCCGTTACTACAGAAATCCAAATCTGAATCCGTCGAAGAATCTGAAAAATAAACTTCCACAAGAATCCAGCAATTATATATAAGACATATAGTATTTCACAAAATCATAACTCAAAACTGATTTGAATCTAGAAAATACGTTCAGCCAGAAATCAGTAAATCGAATTCTCAGTCAGGAAAACAGCACTAAAACTCCTCAAATAAATTTAGAAAAAATCTAGGGTAATCCCCTATATGGATAGTATAAGAATATAAAGTTTCACAATATTCCAGTAGAATTAGTTCAGTCAACAAAATCAGAAAACATCAAGAAACGATAGTTTGGCAAATCTGGAATTCCCAACACTACTGAACGAAAACTGTAATATCTCGCAAACCGTGAAACAAAATCCAAATCCATCAAAGGGAGATGAAAATAGGAAAAATAAGCTAACTTTCATATTTCACAAATATTTTCATACAGTAAAAGGAAATAGGGTGAAAATACAAATCTTTACAGAACAGCGAGCAAAATACAGCAAGTATAGCTTTCATAAACAAGCATGAAACAACGTATAAAACTCATCAATAAAATCCACCAAAATTTTGGGTAATCTCTAGATAGATATAGAAATACTGTGCAAAGTTTCAGATCAAAATAATATATTTAGGACTAGTATAAAAATAGTTTAATCATCAAAATCATCAAGAAACGAAATCTGGAAATAGATTACACCTCTGTAGTAAAATAGCCCTAACTCACTCATACGAAAACGAAACCGATCAAGGTCAGAGAGTTTGAAAAGAAGACAGATTTCTCTACAATTTATGTCTAAAAATTAAGAATTTTGACCTTAATAGGGTCTAAAATACAAATCAAAACTAATTATTGACAAATACAGATTTTCTCTTGAAAATAAAACCAACATAAACCACACGAAACTCGTTCCAATCACAATCAAATATGGTATAGAGTCTACTAAGTGTCCAAACATCATGAAATAGAGTATATAACATATTCACAACCATATTATATCACATGGATCTCATCAAACGCATAATTCCACCTAATTATCTCACATATATGAATAGATCAAGAACGGTCAAACTTAGTTGTTTTCATATCAATTTTTGTGTCGTGAGAAAACTATGGTCAAATATCACTATAGAGACAAAATTCATCAAAAATAACACACACACGAGTTGTCTCTAGAACCCAACTACACTATAAGCGGTATTTTGACTTGTATCATACAAAGGAATTTGAGTACAAGTTATTTGCCTTAACCGAAGACAAAAACGAAGAATACCAAGAATAACGGGAACGAACTCCCGACAACGAACAAACCACAAACAAGAATCACAAACCAAACGACGATCCACACATGCAAATTCATGCACGTACAACTCACAAAGCGAGAGAGAGAACAAGTGAGCGTCGGAACGTCGGAAGTGGCGGCTGCTGGCTTTTTGGCAGTCGCTGCTCCTGCACCGTGGCTGCACGTCGGATGGTGGAGGATGGGGAGAGAGATGAGATGGTGGAGTGCTCGGGTGTTGGGTGATCAGCTAGGGCATCGGCAAAGGAGGGTCGGGGGTTGGGCTGTTCGGGATGGAGGACGTCGGGGTGATGCAGGTCAGGCTAGGGTGTGTCGGTGCACACAAGAAAGAGAGAAAGGGAGGCCGGGATGAGAGAGTTAGGGTTAGATTTTATGGAGAGAGAGAGTTGTATATATATATAGGGTTTTAGTTTAGGGTTCGGGTATGTGGGTATTTGGGTTGTTGGGTTGTAGGTAGTTTAGGAGTAGAAATAGGATTGGTTTAATTAGGATTGGATAAATTTGTATAGGACTCGAATTGGATTGTGGTTAATTTGGCTTTGGAAATCAATTAGGGATCAAAGCAATAGGATTAGAGATAGGATAACCAACCAAAACACCATGAACACCCAAGAGTAAAATAAAGAGAACAAGAATCCAATAAAGAGAAAAGAACAACAATTGATGAAGAACGAAGTAAAAGACGAACAAATCAACACAAAGAGCTCAAAATGAAACAAAAATGAATGTATATTGAAATAACTCCAATATGCGGTCGAAGAAAAATACAAGAGAGTAAAAATACTCAAGAAAAAAAATACATCAAAAATACGAAAAACGAAAAACAGGGGTTACATTTCGCTTGCATTTATTCTTTCTTACTATCTTTCTGCTTTGTGTTTTCCTCACCCATGTTCATCCATTATTTTTCCCTGTCTCTTTTTTATTCTATCATAGGTGTTGTCCTTGTTTGCTCTTTTCCTGCTCTTGTTCTCTTTTATTCCGTGGCAACCCATTCATTCGTCTCTTCTTGGTTCATGGCTCACCATCGTTGGAGTGCAGCATCATGCTAGAGGATTGGAACATTGTGACAGGTGGCATTGTTGTCATTTGTTCCCGGGAGTGCAGGCAGTGTTCCGTGATTATTGAAGACACAGATTTCAAGGCCAACCTGATTGTAATTGGGAATTCAGGATTCAACATCATTCTCGGTATGGATTGGTTGTGTAAGTCTCGCGCCATTAATTATTGTCGTGCTAAGAAAATTGTGTTCCGTATTTCAGATCGCATAGAGTTTGAGTTCTATGCCGGGGAGATGTTCCTTGGCCGAGTTGAGACTGCAGTTGACCAGGAAGTTTGTGTGATGGAATTGCATTCAGGCTGTGAGGCTGCGCCTCTAGTAGTGCGGGATTTCCTATATGTTTTTTCAGAGGAGTTTCCTGGCTTACCCCCTTTATAGGGATGTAGAGTTCGGTATTGAAGTTCAGCTGGTACGGTGCCCATATTCAAGAGTCTTTACAGGATGGCACCGGTTGAGTTAGCAAAGCTTAAGGAGCATATTCAAGAGTTGCTTGATTTGGAGTTCATCAGACCTAGTGTTTCGCCTTGGGGTGCTCCGGTCCTTTTTGTCAACAAGAAGGATGGTAGTCGCGACTGTGAATGGATTATCGGGAACTGAACAGTGTTACTGTGAAGAACTGGTATTAGTTGCCCAGGATTGATGACTTAATTGATCAGTTGAGTGGAGCTTCTATTTTCTCGAAGTTGGATCTTCGTTCCGGGTATCATCAGGTCAGAGTGAAGGAGATTGATGTACAGAATACTGCATTCAGGACCAGATATGGGCACTATGAGTATCTTGTGATGCCGTTCGGGGTCACGAACGCGCCTGCTGTATTCATGAGTCTTATGAACAGGGTCTTTTCCCAGTTCCTGAATAGATTTGTGGTGGTCTTTATTGATGACATTTTGTTGTATTCTCGGAATCGGGAAGATCATGCTGAGCATCTTAGGTTGGTTCTGTAGACTTTGAGAGACAATCAGCTCTATGGGAAACTTAGCAAGTGTGAGTTTTGGCTCAACATGGTCACTTTCTTGGGGCACATTATCTCGGGCAATGGCATTTATGTGGATACGGCCATGGTTGAGGCTGTAAAGGATTGGCCAGTTCCCAAGTCAGTTTCTGATGTCAGGAGTTTCCTTGGCCTAACTGGCTATTATCGAAAATTCATCCAAGAATTTTCGAAGATAGCAGGACCATTGACTAAGCTGACTGGGAAGGATCAGAAGTTCTGTTGGTCTGAGGTTTGCAGTGAGACTTTGGCTGAGTTGAAGAACATGTTGACGTCAGCGCCAGTGTTGACTATTCCAGATGGTTCAGGCAGATTTGTAGTTCAGTGTGATGCTTCTGGTAAGGGTCTTGAACCAGTTCTGATGCAGAAGGGCCGAGTCGTTACGTATGCATCGAGGCAGTTAAGGCCGCATGAGAAGAACTATCCAACTCATGAGTTGGAGTTAGCGGAAGTGATCTTTGCTTTGAAGCTGTGAAGACATTATTTACATGGGGACCGAGTGGAGATCTTTACAGACCACAAAAGTCTCAAGTACGTCTTCACCCAGAAGGAGTTGAACATGAGGCAAAGGTGTTGGTTGGAGCTTATGGCCGATTATGGCATCAGTTTGCAATACCATCCTGGTAAAGTGAACTTGGTGCCAGATGCTTTGAGTAGGAGACCGGTAGCTATGTTCCTGACTCAGCAGAGTGATTTGGTTGACCAGATGTGGAGGTTGGAGTTGGATGTGTTGTTGCCGAGTTCTAATCGGAGTTGTTTGGTGCTTCAGCTTCAGTCGTCTCTTGTTGATCAGATCAAGGAGGCTCAGGCTGGTGATGTAAAGTTACAGGGTTTTCGTGCTGAATTGAGTCTGGTTCCAGAACGGACATGATTATTCATGCTGATGGATCGCTTTATTTTGGGTCCAGGTTGTGTGTTCCGAAGGGTGAAGTTCGTCAAAGGTTGCTTGAGGAAGCCCACCAGTCATCGTATTCTATCCATCCTGGAGGTACTAAGATGTACCGGGATTTAAAGCTTCATTTCTGGTGGCATGGTATGAAGAGGGCTGTGGCTCGGTTTGTATCTCAGTGTTTGATCTGCCAACAGGTTAAGGCAGAGCATCAGAGTACCACCGGACTTCTTCAACCGCTTTCCATTCTGGAGTGGAAGTGGGAACATATCACTATGGATTTTGTGACCGCTTTTCCGAGGAGTCTTAAGGGTCATAATGCCATTTGGGTGATTGTCAACCGATTGACGAAGAGTGCTCACTTCATTCCCTTCCGTGTCGGACAGTCTACTGAGAGCCTAGTTGAGAAGTAAATGCAAGAGAACGTCAGACTTCATGGGGTTCCAATCAGTATTGTATCCGACAGGGATACGAGATTCAGATCTCAGTTTTGGGAGAGTCTTCAGAGCTGTTTGGGGAGTAAAATGAAATACAATATAGCTTTTCATCCACAAACTGATGGACAGTCAGAGAGGACCATCTAGATTCTTGAGGACATGTTGCGGTCCTATATGCTGCAGTTCGGTGGATCATGGGAGGACCATTTGCATCTCATATAGTTCTCGTACAATAACAGCTTTCAGGCCAGTCTTAAAGCTGCACCGTTTGAGGCACTTTATGGGCAAAAGTGCAGATCACCAGTGTATTGGGATGACATTGGTGAGAGGAAGTTGTTGGGTCCAGAGTTGATCACCAGGACAGTTGATGCAGTGGTTCAGATCAGGAAGCACTTGCAAGCAGCTCAAGATAGGCAGAGGCGATGGGCTAATGTCCATCAGAGAGTTTTGGAGTTTGAGGTTGGTGACCATATTTTCCTAAAAGTATCGCCTTGGCACGGTGTCATTCAGTTTGGTGGTGGGGGCAAGCTCAACCCTAGGTTTATAAGACCATTTGACATTATGGAGTGAGTAGGCAAGGTGGCCTATCGTCTAGCATTGCTGCCAGCTTTATCAAGAGTGCACGATGTTTTCCATGTCTCACAACTCAGGAGATATATCCGAGATGAAAGCCACTTGATCGACTATTCTAAGTTGACCGTTGGTCGGATTTGACTTGTGAGATTTTGCCAGTTGCTATTGTGGATCGGCGGGAGAAAGTGTTTAAGAACAAGGTCATCAAGCTGGTTCGTGTTTCTTGGAATCCTCATTCGCCGGGTTAGTCGACTTGGGAGCTGGAGGAAAAGATTCAGCCGAAGTTCCCTCATCTGTTTAAGTAGCTTTTTGTTTTGTTCTTTCTTCTTTTCGGGGTTACCTTATGTATCTTCTTATTTGAATTTTGAGGACGAAATTCTTCTTGTAAGGTGGGTAGGATTTGTAACCCCTGTTTTCTATTTTATGTATTTTGGGTGTATTTTTCTTTTTGGTGTATTTCTCTCATTGTATCTCCTTGGACCGTATGTTGGATATTTTTTTTCAACATATTCATTTATTTGTTTTGTCATCTTTTATTTGATCTCCTTGATCCTATTGTCTCTTTTTGGGTCGTCTCTGTTTGATCGGACACTTTTTTTTATCTCCAGTATTTTATTTGTTCATATCCCATTTTTATTATGTTTTTCATTTGCTCTATCTTGATTTTTGGATCTATTAAATCATACCCATTATACTTATACCCCAATACCCATTAACACTCCAAATCCAATACCCCAAACCATACTCATTTATTAATTAAACCCATTACCCACACCCTTATTCACCTAACAGACCTGCCCTATACCCTGCTTTAAACCAACCCAAACCGGGTTGTGCCCATACACCCGCTAACCTATTTAGCCGTCACCACCCCCTTGAACCCTAAAACCCCCTATATATTAAACCCATGCATTTTTCCCTGTTCTTCATCCCCTTGTTCACGCAGCCGCCTCCTCCTAGCCCTGCACCCCTCTCCGATCATCTCTCCCGTCCACCTCTCCCTGTGTGCGACCATGTGCCCCTTGCCGACTTCACAGCGCCAACAACAGCCAGACCCCCATGCTCCTCCCCCTGAACGATGTTGACAACCTTCCTACTTCTCGTCGTCAGCCACCCGCAGGCCGCTGCGACGCAACCACCAGTCGCCGACCCCCGACGTTCTTGTGTGCTGTGCTCCTCCCGAGCACCGCACGACTGCAATTAGCAAGCTGACGTCAGCCCTCTCCACCGCTTCGTCGACGCATAACAGCGACAGTCGCTCCTCGCTGTCCGTCGCCTCCCTCACTCCCTCTTTGTGTGCGTGTTGGGTTTTGTCGTGTTCGTGTGCTCGCTTTTGAGTTCGTGAATTGTGTTCATTCGTACGTTGAGTTCGTTGTCGAGAATCCATTCCCGTTCTTGCTCCTTGCACCGTTCCCTTCGTCATCTATAAGGCACGTAACTTGTATTCTTTTCTTTGTGTAATACAAGTACTAAATACCGCCTGTAGTGTAGTTGTGTTCTAGAGACAATTCTTATGCAAAATCCCGTGTTGTATGTTGTCTCTATTGTGTTGATGCACCCGTTGTTGCCATATGACACCCCTGACATGAAATAATCTAGGGATGACCACTTCTTGTTGTATACATGCATGTTGTTCGTATGATATCGTGTGCTCGGTTGTGTTATTCATAGTATACTTGTTGTGGACTTTTCAAATACCCTATACAATGATGCATGGACATCTAGTTTACCCTATTTCATGTTTGGTTGTATTTTGGAAGAGTTTCGTATGAACTAGTTGATTTTGTGCATGAAGGAGATTTTCTGTTTTGCCGGTTTACCGTTTTTGTTCAGTAATTTAGACCCTATTACGGTCAGTATATGAAAATATTTTGTGAATATGAATTGTAGAGAATTCTGTCCACTTTCCAGATTTTCTGACAGATCTTAGTTTCAATATATGAGTTGTGAGTTATGACTATTTTACTGCAGTTATGTTTAAATTTCCAGATCCAGTTTTATATGAATTCTGAATAGAAATCTATTTCTCTACTGATGCTAAAGATAACATTTTGATCCAATATTTTGCTGGTTATAACTAGACTTGATGGGGATCAACCCCTAATTTTTTTTGGATTTAATTGATAACCTTTATACCCTATTCTATACTTGCAAACAACTATTATACATGCAGAATTTTCATACTGTTCAGTAACATAAATTCGACCTGATTCTATTTGTTGTCTATAAAAATTTTGTGAATATGAGTTATAGCCTACTGTATCTATTTCAACATCATTTTAACGGATGTGGATTTCGATTTGTGTTTTGTAAGATATCGCTGTTTTAGTGCTGCAGTGTTTATAATTCTAGATTTGCATAACTGTCGTGTCTTGCTGTTTTCTAATTTTACTTGACTACTCTATTTTTGTTGGAAAATTATGAAACTTTATTTTCTGATACTAGACATACTAGGAAATACTCCAGATTTTTTGTGGATATAATCAGTGAGTTTTCATGTTGTTTTCCGGTTTTTGAATACAAACTTCTGATTTTTGGCTGAACACGTTTTCCAGGATTCAATTCTGTTTTGAGACTTGTTTTTGTGAAAAACCATATAATTATATATATTTGCTGAATTCGGCCGAGAGTCTATTTTCTAGATTTTCTGACGGATCCAGGTTTGCACATTTGTAGCAACAAGAATTTCAGATTTAGTGTTGTACTCTCTTGCTGTCATGAACTAGAATTATCGTTGTTCTATCCTTTTATGAGTTTTCTTTCATCTGTAACTGTTTATTTTTCAGTTTGAACCTGTTACCGGTTTATGTCATATTATTCTTGCTCTGTTTTGTGACACATACATGCCTATCTGATAATAATAATAAAATAACCAAGCCGGGGTTAAGGGAAAGATCTAGTAGTGGATAATATAGAAATGTGTACTTGGAAGGAGGCCCGTGTTTTCCATAGGATTATCTGCTACGTGTTCTGTCATGCCCCGCTTTCCAAAAATACAGAATACGAGCACGTACCAAAAGCCCAGCGAACGATTTTCATCATCTATAAGCTGTTCAGGAATCTTTACAATATCTCACAAAATAATCAGAGTCGGAAGCCAAAAAAATCAACCACATGCATATATGAACCAAATACTAACAAGAATACTTGAAATAAAGTATATTAATCTCAAATAGTCATGATCTGAATAACACAAATAATCCTGGGTTACACTGCCCGAATACAAGAATAAATCCAAATACATAAATACATTTATTGTTCAAGCACTACAAGAAATAATGATAGCAAAATTCCAGCATCTATTACATCTTGTCACCAATCCCGTCTGGTACCTGTCCTCCTAAATTTGCAATTCAACGAATGCAGGAAAGAGGAAAAGAGAAAACACAAGTACCCGTCAATTACAAGTCACGGGTCACAAATAATGTAGGATACAAGTACATGGAAAAACTAACTAGCAACATGGTATACTAACAGGTACAGGTAACATGTGTCAAGTGTCAAGTGTCAGGTAAACAGGTCAACAGGTAAACATGTATTGAGTATCAGGTAAACAGGATAATCAGGTAACAGGTAATCATGTAACATGTACCAAATATCAAATCTCATGTATCACGTCTCATGTATCATGTAGTCAAGTATCAAGCAAGCATGTATCATATTCAAGTATCATGTTCAGGTCTCATGTACAAGTAATCATGTTCAAGTCTTGTAGTGATTACTATCTAGGTAGCACTTCTTGCGCTCCATATTATAACACATGGTTGCTACAACAAACACTTTCGCTTTAGATTTCATAGTGGACCATAGAGGGCAGTATACTCAGGGACAAGTAATCCAAATCATATACCAAATTCCAAATTAACCAAATCATATACCAATTTCCAAATAATCCAAATCATATACCAATTTCCGAATTAACCAAATCATATACCAAATTCTAAATAATCCAAATCATATACCAAATTCCAAATATGGGAAACACGGGCCCCCTTCCAAGTACACGTTTCTGAATTATCCACTACTAGATCTTTCCCATTAACCCAGGCTTGGTTATTTATTATTATTCTCAAACAGGCAAGTATAAGCATGAAACAGCATCAAACTAACATAGTATAATCAGTATTAGGTTCAGGGAAATAAATCAGCGTGCCTAGATAATATACAATCGCATAATCGAGCAAAAAGGGTGTAGTTTTATAATAGGACCGCATAACAGATCAGTACTAAAACAGTGATTTCGGTCTCTACAGAAATGCAAATATGGATCTGTCGAAGGATCTGGAAAATAGACTTCCACAAGAATCTAGCGAGTATAATTAAGTCATATAGTAGTTCACGACAACTCAGCTCGAAACTGATTTGAAGACAGAAATCATGTTCAGTTAGAAATCAGGAAAACGAATTCAAGAGCATGAAAACAGTATGAAAACACTTTAAATAAATCCACAAAAAATCTGGGGTATTCCCCTATATGTCTAGAATCAAAATAACAAGTATCATAATATTCCAGTAAGAATAGATAAGCCATCAAAAATAAGGAAGTATCGCGAAAACATAGTTTAACGAATCTGGAAATCAACATTGCTGTACGAAAACTAAGATATCTCGCAACCAGTGAATCGAAATCCAATTCCGCCAAAGGAATATGAAAATAGATAGATTTTACTAACTTTCATATTTCACAAAAAAATTTCATACAGTATAAGGAATTATAGTAAAAACATGATTCTTTACTGCACAGTAAGCAAAATACAACATGAGTGGATTTTAGAAAAGAGCATAAAACACCGCATAAAACTTGTCTTTAAATTCATCAAAAATCTGGGTAGTCCCTAACTTCATAAAGAAACACTGACCAAAATATTAGATTAAGATAATATGTATAAAATAGTTTTTGAAAATAGTTTGTTAACAAAATTAACCTGAAACAGAATCTGAAATAGATCGACACCTCTGTACTAAAACAGTCATAACTCAGTCATACGAAATCCAAATCAAGCAAAACCAATGGGGTTTGAAAATAGACAAAATTATCTAAAATTCATATTTTGTACAGGAATCAAGATACTGCTTTTAGCATAGACGAAAACAGCAATTAAAACAGAACACCCAGTAAATACAGATTTCACACTTCTAATCAAGAACATCATAATTTCAAGAATATTGATCCAAACACATCCAAACTTGAAATACAACCTACCAAGCATCTAAACATAATGATTTAGGGTTATTAACATGTCCACGCCTATTATTTCACATGGGTCTTAGTCCAAATACAATTTCACACAAATATTCACATACATGATTAAAAATCAAGAATTGGGCAAATCCTAGGTTATCACATATCAAGATTTGTGTCGTGAGTCTTCTATGGCCAAAATATAACAATAGTGACAAAACCCATCAAGGAAAACACAATATAAGGTGGTCTCTAGACCCAACTACACTATAGGTGAACTTTGGGACTTGTATCAAACAAATGAATTGGAGTACAAGTTACTTATCTTAATTTTGGAGATGAAGAACGATGCAAATTAAAAGTGGGAGCAATTCCCACGAACGAAAATCCACGGACTCACGAACGATCCACACGCGCACTCGAGCACGCGCAATAAAAACCCAAGAGCACGAGAGTGCGAGACGGCGGATGGAGAGAAAACGGGAGAGATGAAGCACGGCGCAAGGGTTTGGGAAAAAAAGAATATTCAGTTTTTTTTTTCTTTTTCGGTGGAACGAGTAAACAAGAGCAGATATATATAGCGTATAAATAATAGGGTTAGAGAAAGATGGGGTGGGTGCACTTGATCAGGCGGCTACAGGGAAAGGAAAAGGGCCGGGTGGTTTTTGGGTGAAATCCGGGTGTGGGGAGAAGCAGCTCACGGTAAAAGGATTGGATGGTTTGGTGTAGTATTAGTAAGTAATGGGTGCTAGGATTAGTTAGGGTATAGGATTTAACAGGTAATTAATAGGTGTAGGTCTGATTAGGTAAAGATGTAAACAGGGAAGAAATTTTAGTGGGTAAGTATAATAGGTAGGATTAATGGGTTTTTAATATAATGGTATTTGGATTTGGGTAGTTCACCATCGGGTTGGGTAGTGCACATGTGTTCGGTAACAGTAAACTAGGCAAAAAAATAATTTAAGGTAGATGGATTTGTATTAGGTAGGATGAGTAACCAGGTGAGCATTTTAGTGGGGGATATATATTCGGAAGTAAATAAATGGTATAGGGATTTATATAATGGGTTAACTCATTAAGTGAAAAACAATATAATGGGTTTAAATGGGTTTATAAAAATCCAATAAGGAATCGGGTTTTAAAATCCAACAGAAAAATAAATTAACCAATAAAAAATATTTTTCATAATAAAAATGTAATTTGCACTGCAGAATACTACAAATACAAATAACAAATAGAAATGAATTTTTAATAAGAACTCAAATGTAATAATAATAATAGTAGTAACAGTAACAATACAAATAACGAAAATCAAAGTAATAATAACAAAAATAAAATTTGTATAAAAATCATAGGAAATAGTTACAAATAAGATTATTTATCGAAAATAGATTTTAATAGAAGATCCAACAATATATTTTGACAAAATAGTTGAAAACCGAAAAAAAATAATTTGCAAAAATTTTAAATACAGAAAAACACACAAAAATACATTTTTGGGAAAATAGGGGCTACATGTTCATGACTACATGATACACGATACTGCCTGTCTAATATCCTGACTGCACACTTCCCTATAAGAAGGTGTACTCAGAAGAGAACTCATAGGTTATCTCTGTCTGTCTGATCTACATCTGATATCTGTCTGTCTGATACCTGAGTACACGGCCCTATAGAATCCCCTACGAAGTCTAAACGTAATTTGTTTGAATGTAGCAACCATGTGGTAAACCCTGCAACGCATGAAGTGCTACCTAGATAGTAATAACACAAGACCTGTAATAACATGACATCTGTTACCTGTATCTGTATCTGACATCTGTTATCTGTCTAACTGTTACATGCTACTTGGCATTTGTTATCTGTATACATGTCTGCATACCATCTGATTCTTGACATCTGTTACATGTCACCTGTACCTGTTAGCATACCATGTTACTTGATTCTGTTACTGATTCATGTTAGACATTCTCTTTTGCTTTGTCATATCTATTCCATGCCATGTTAGTTTTTGATGTTATTACATATTTGTTTACCTTTCCCTGTACTTGTACCTGCACTAAAAGCGGCCTGTAACTTGCATTGATGGGAGTTTGTTTTCTTTTTTGTTCTCTTACTGCAAATTATTAAATTGCAGATTATGGAGACCAGCAGCCTGATGGAGTAGGTGATATGAGATTCTAGATGCTGGAGTTTTGCTATTATTATTATTCCTGTTGCTTATTTTTAATAATGTATCTGTTACTTGGATAATTTTGTATTGGGCAATATGACCCAGGATTATTGACTTATTCAGATCTAGTTTATTTGAGATTAATATATTTTGTTTCAAGTAAATTATGGTGGTATTTTTATTCATGTATGCATGCGTGATTGACTTTTCTTGCTTCCGACTCTAATTATTCTTGTAAAATATTGTAAAGATCTTGATAGCTTATGGATGATGAAAATCATTCCCTGGGCTTAGTCTCGTATCTGTATTCCATATCTCTTTTTGGAAGCCGGGCGTGACAAGTATGAAGAGGGTTGTGGCTTAGTTTGTGTCTCAATGTTTAATCTGTCAGCAGGTTAAGGCAGAGCATCAGAAAACCGCCGGACTTCTTCAACCGCTTACCATTCCGGACAGGAAGTGGGAACACATCACTATGGATTTTGTGACTATTTTACCGAGGAGTCCTAAGGGTCATAATGCCATTTGGGTGATTGTTGACCGATTGACGAAGAGTGCTGACTTCATTCCCTTCCGTGTCGGACAGTCTACTGAGAGCCTAGCTGAAAAGTTCATGCAAGAGATCGTCAGACTTCATAGGGTTCCAGTCATAATTGTATCCGACAGGGATACGAGATTCAGGTCTCAGTTCTGGGAGAGTCTTCAGAGTAGTTTGGGGAGTAAATTGAAGTACAGTACAGCTTTTCATCCCCAGACTGATGGACAGTCAGAGAGGACCATCCAAACTCTTGAGGACATGTTGAGGTCCTATGTGTTGCAGTTTGGTGGATCATGGGAGGACCATTTGCATCTCGTAGAGTTCTCGTACAATAACAGCTTTCAGGCTAGTCTTAAATCTGTGCCGTTCATGGCACTTTATGGGCAGAAGTGCAGATCACCAGTGTGCTGGAATGACATTAGTGAGAGGAAGTTGTTTGGTCTAGAGTTGATCACCAGGACAGTTGACGCGGTGACTTAGATCAGGAAGCATCTTCAGGCAGCTCAGGATAGGCAGAGGCGATGGGCTGATGTCCATCAGAGAGCTTTGGAGTTTGAGGTTGGTGACCATGTTTTCCTAAAGGTATCGCCTTAGCGAGGTGTCATTTGGTTTGGTGGTGGGGGCATGCTTAGCCCTATGTTAATTAGACCGTTCGACATTGTGGAACGAGTAGGCAAGGTGGCCTATCGTCCAGCATTACCGCCAGCTTTATCAGGAGTGCACGATATTTTCCATGTCTCACAACTCAGGAAATATATCCGCAATGAGAGCCACGTGATCGAATATTCTGAGTTGACCGTTCGGTCGGATTTCACTTGTGAGATTCTGCCAATTGCTATTGTGGATCGGCGGGAGAAAGTGCTTAAGAACAAGGTCATCAAGCTGGTTCGTGTTTCTTGAAATCCTCGCTTGCCAGGTGAGTCGACTTGGAAGTTGGAAGAGGAGATTCAGCAGAAGTTTCCTCATCTGTTTGAGTAGCTTTTTGTTTTGTTCTTTCTTTTCATTTCGAAGTTACCCTATGTACCTCTTGTTTGAATTCCGAGAACGAAATTATTCTTGTTAGGTGGGTAAGATTTGTAACCCTTGTTCTTCATTTTCTTTATTTTGGATGTATTTCTTTCTTTTTGAGTATTTATTCATCTTGTATCTCTTTTTGGACCGTGTATTGGATCTTCATTTTCAAAATATTCTTCTATTTGATTATTGTATTTTTATTTGATCTTCTTGATTCAATTGACAGCCTATTGTTTCGTCTCTGTTTGATCGAGCCATTATTTTCGATCTTCATTATTTTAAATTTTCATGACCCATTCTATTTATTTATTTCTGTTCCTATCTCGTTGTTTGGATCACCCTGATTGCTATTGGATCCCTTTTTGTTAAACCCATTAATACCCCAATCCACTACCCAATTTTAACCATATAAACCCCATTACCCAGTTTATACCCGTACCCATACCAACCCGAAACCTATCTGCATCTAAACGTAATTCTCCCTATATATATATACCAGTGTATTCCCTGTTCATCTCTAACCCTAATAGCTGCACCCCTTCAACTCATCCCCTACCTCACTTTACCTCCTGACCTCACCTCCTAAACCCACTCCCGATCATCCCTACGACTAATCCCCTACCTCCCCTCATCAACTGTGGCACTCTGCACCTGCTGCCCAGCAAGCCACAACAGCCAGAGCAGCAAGCTGACACCCTGGTCCCTGTGCTCCCTGTCGCGCTGCCAGCCAGCAACAGCACTGCACCGTGCTGCCTCCCCTCGCCCGCTGTCCCGACGTCCCTATGCTGTCTCTTTCGACAGCCAACAGCATGCAGCACTTCGCTGCTGTCGCCGTCCCCTCGTGCACGCCGAGTCTCTCTCTCTCTCTCTCTCTCTTGTGTGCGAGTGTTGTTTTGTTTGAGTTGTGATCGTGTGCTCGTAGTCATTCATCGTTCGTTCGTTGAGTTCATGCCCAGAAATTCGTTCCCATTATTCTTGCTCCTTTCATCGCTCCGTCGTCGACTATAAGGCAAGTAACTTGTATTAATTTCTATTGCAAATACAAGTACTAAATACTGCCTATAGTATAGTTGTGTTCTAGAGACAATTCTTGTGCAAAACTCCTGTTATATCTTATCTCTATGTGTTGATTTGCCGTAGTCATCTCTAGTTACACACACAACATTAATTAAGACTTAGATCTAATTGATCCATGTTGCATATATGAATGTTGGTTGTGATCCTTTAGTTGTTGTGTGAATCTTGCATGCTTGACGTCTTACTGGTAGTATATCCTGTTGTAGATCTGTTAAATACCATATACCATGTTGCTTGGACATCTAGTATACCCTATTTTACACTTTGTTATGATTTGGATGTGTTTCGTATGATCTAGTTGATTTTATGCATGAAGAATAATTCTGTCCTTGTTGTTACCTCGTTTTTGTTCAGTATTTTAGATCCTATTAAGGTCAGTATATGAAAACTATTTGTGAATATGAATTATAGAGAATTCTGTCTACTTTCCAGAATTTTTGACAGATCTCAGTTTCGATTTATGAGACTATTTTACTACAGATGTGTAGAAAAATTTCAGATTCTGTTTTATATGAATTCTGTGTGGTAATTTACTTTTTATACTGATGTTAAAGATAATATTTTGATCCAATATTTTGCTGAGTACAACTAGACTTAACTGGGATTAACCCCTAACTTTTTTGAATTTAATTGATGACTTTTACAAACTATTCTATACTTGCAGAACTTTTATGCTGTTCTGTAAAGAACCTTAATTTCGACCTGATCCTATTTACTGTTATAAAAACTTTGTGAGTATAAATTGTAGCCAAATGTATCTAATTTATCACCCTTTTGACGGATCTGGATTTCGATTTATATTTTGTAAGATATTGTTGTTTTAGTACTGGTGTGTTTTTTATTTCAGATTTACAAAATTTCTGTAACTTGCTAGATTCTGATTTATTTGACTAAACTATCTATGTTGGAAAATTATGAAAATTTATTTTCTGTTACTAAACATACTAAGGAATACCCCAGATTTATCTTGGATTTAATCAATACGTTTTTATGCCATTAACCTGTTTATGAATAGAAACTTCAGATTTCTGGCTGAACATGTTTTCTGGATACAATCCTGTTTTGAGACTTGTTTTTGTGAAATACCATATGACTTATATATATTTGCTGGATTTGGCCGAGTGTCTATTTTCCAGATATTCTGAAGGATCCAGATTTGCACATTTGTAACAACGGGAATCCCAGATTTGGTGCAGTACTGTCTTGCTGTCCTGAATCAGAATTTTCGTTGTTCTATACTTTTATGTGTGGTATATCACATGTACATGTTTATCTTTTAATCCTGAGCCTATTACTTGTTTATACCATGTTATTCTTGCCCTGTCTTGAGACACGTACATGCATTTTTTATAATAATAATAAATAATCCAGTCGGGGTTGCGGAAAAGATCTAGTAGTGGAAAATATAGAAATGTGTACTTAGAATGGGGCCCGTGTTCCCACCTATTACGTGTTTCATGACTACATGATACACGATCTTGTTTACCTTATTACCTAACTGCACACTTCCCTATAGGAAGGTGTACTCGGAAGAGGACCAGTAGTTTCTACCTATACCTATTTACCTGATTACCTGACTGTACACTTCCCTATAGGAAGGTGTACTCGGAAGAGGACAAGTAGGTTCTACCTATACTTGTTTTCCTGATCCATGAGTACATAGCCTTATAGACTCCACTACGAAATCTAAGTGTAACTTGTTTGAATGTAGCAACCATGTGGTAAAAGTTTGGGACGCATGAAGTGCGACCTAGTTAGAATTAAATACAAGACTTGACATGACATAACATGACACCTGTTACATGCTTACCTGTACATGCTACCTGTATACCTGTTTACCTGTTTACCTGTTCATCTGTTACCTGTTTACCTGCTTGCATGACACTTGACACCTGATACATGTTACCTGTACCCTGTTAGTATATCATGTTAATTGATTTTGTTTTCTGCTTCATGTTAAACATCATGTTTTTCTATCATATCTATTCCATGCTATGTTTACTTCCGTTGTTACTCTATATATTCTTATTTTATTCATGTACTTGTGCCTGCACTACAAGCAGCCCGTAACTTGCATTGACGGGCGTTTTGTTTTCTTTTTCCCTTTTCCTGCAATTTGTTAAATTGCAGATCATGGAGATCAGCTGCCCGATGGAGTAGGTGATCTGAGATTCTAGTTGCTGGAGTTCTTGCTATTATTATTTCCTGTTGCTTATTTTGAATAAGTGTATTTGCTACTTGGATTATCTTGTATTGGGCAGTTTGACCCAGAATTTATGACTTGTTCAGATCTAGTTTATTTGAGATTATTAAATTTTATTTCAAGTAATCTTGTTGGTATATTGATTCATTTATGCATGTGTGGTTGATTTCTCCTTGTTTACTTCCTGTTTATTTCTGTGAAATGTTGTAAAGATCCTGACAGCTTATGGATGATGAAAATCATTCGCTGGACTTAGTCACGTATCCGTATTCTGTATTATCTCGGAAGCGAGGCTTGACAATTTATAATTGACAATTATATTTACTTTGAATAACGATGTATTATCTAATTATAATTGATCGACTATATATATTTCTGTTCGGGTTATTTTAATATAAAGTTGATAAGCCAAATTCTTATTTTGCTGTATAATGTTATTATTACTATTATTATTATTATTGCTATTGTTTTCATTATTATTATTGTTATTGTTACTATTTCTATTATTATTATTGTTTTCATTATTTTTATTATTATTGTTATTATTAAATTACTTTCACGAAAACGTTGAACCCAAATTATATTCTGTCTTGTATTATTATTATTATTATTATTATTATTATTATTATTATTATTATTATTATTATTATTATTATTATTATTATTGTTATTTTTTTGATAACAGAGATAGAGTCGGAAGACTCCAACCCCAGAGAATGAATAAATAATAAACGAATAAAGTATATACAAAAACTGAAAATTTTACAAGATGTAAAACAAAGAATAATAATAATAATAATAAGCCTATATACAGAAAATAAATCACAACGGGAGCCAATAATGGCTAAAAAAAGCCCGGAGAGACCCCGAACCATCAGCAAGAAGGACCCCGAACAAATGCACTGGCCAAAGTTTCAAGAACGGAAAGCGCAAGACGCATCACCCAAAGACAGAGTAGGCCACACCATAAGCAAAGACCGGAGGAAACTCCTAGATCAGCAGCGGAGTCAGCAGAATGAAACAATAAGACAACAGCAACCACCTCCAACTGCGCAAACACCGACAGAAAAACCGCAACACCAAATCTAAAGGTTGGACAGCTAACCCAGAGCACCGAAGCACAGGCAGCCGAATAAGAAACAAAGCAGAAGCACACTCATAGCCGCAAAATAAGCCCAGTAGAAACACTAGCACAAGTAGCTGTAAAGGCACAATCAAGCCCTATAAATGCCAGCTAGAAAGGAACGAGCAGAACCCAGAGTAACCCTCAAGACAACGACCGGGCAACACCATCTCTAGAGTGCACAGCCAACCCTAGATCACCGGAGAGCAGGCAGCCACAAAAGAAACAAAGCATAAACACAAACACAGCAGCAAGAGAATCACAGCAGACCCACAAACACAGCAAGCTGAGAGGGCTCAATGAAGCCCTAAAAAAGCGAGCAGCAATGAAGCCCTAAAGAAACAAAGCATAAATACAAACACAGCAGCAAGAGAATCATAGCAGACACACAAACACAGCAAGCTGAGATGGCTCAATGAAGCCCTAAAAAAGCCAGGTAGAACGTAGCGACCAGAGGCAAAAGTCGCCCGCAGCTCAACAACCCAGAAATAAACAAAACAAGGGAATAGACAGCAGCTCAAAACAACCAAAACAAGAGAGAGAGCTCCTCCATCACACTGCCTAAATCCCAAATAAAGAACCAGGAGAAAAGAGAAAGAAAAATAACAGCACAGATTTAAGAGAGTAACTGAAACAGAGATCAGCAGTAGTAAAGTAGTAGCAGAGCTAAGTCACTTAGACTCTCAAAAGGTAAAAACTTAGTAGAACAAGCAAAAGTTGCTGGAAATAAAGAACTATAGTTAACATCATAGCAAAAAAACCAAACTGAAGTCGCCCCAATATAAGAACGCCTGGGCTTCCAAAGTAAGAGGAAGACGGGAAAAAGCGTTGTCGAACACATCGGATCTGCGCCAACAAAGACAACAAGAAAAGGAAGACATTAGTGCCTATCATAAAGTTAAGGTGGAAAAAAGCTAGTAAGACGCAGTCTAGAAGCAGCAGCATCTAGATGATGAAGGTACAAAGCAATTGCTTTATTCGGAGATAAAGCGGACGACCAGTGCTTAGTAAAGAAAACTAAATCATCGATAAGACTACCAATCGGACGACAGGAATGATTGAAAATGCGATTATTTCTTCCTTTCCAAATGATCGATATTAGCGCAATCATTGAGAGATCCCAAGATTTGCCAAAAGAACTATTAATACAATCTGACCTCCAATTAGTCCACTAAGATAGAAGGTCAGTCGGAACCAAACTAACAACCCAAAACTCCTTACAAACAGTCCAAAGAGGCCGTAAAACATGACAACGCAAAAAAATGTGTTCTGCGTCCTCCTGATGAGAGAGACAGAAAGAACAAGATTGGCCAATAGCCAAATGCATTTTATTGAGAACATCTACAGTTAATAACTTGTTTTTGATAGCAAGCCAAGTAAGAATTTTAGCTTTCAATGGAGCGCAGTTGCTCCAAAGTAGGTTGGCGTAAGGAGACTTAACCCCTCGGAAGTTTAGAAAATTATAGAAAGATTTAACAGAATAAGAACCAGAATTGGTCCAATGCCAAATGATATCATCCTTAGGCCGCCAAGAATAACCGCTTAAACTAGAAACAAGGTGGATGTATTGGGGCACCAGCGACGAGGGCAATGGAGACAGGAAAGAGATATGCCACTCGCAGTTGGGATTAAGAGCTCTATGGTAATCTTCTACCGAGGCAAGAGGATTAAGAGCAAGCTGGTAAAGATCCAGGAAGATTGAGGCAATCTTATAATTCCCAAGCCAAAAATCAGTCCAGAACCTTGTCTTAGAGCCGTTAGAGCATAGTTTGAAAAGGCCACAATGGAAAGGTTCCACGACATTCCAAACTCCCTTCCAGAACAGAGAAGCAACACGGAATAGATTTGGGAATAATTCCCAAATCTTATGAAGATAGTGGCATTTACGGAGGATAAGACTGTTGATTCTTGATTTTGATGATCACAACACAGTGCAACATGTGTCTATGTTTACAGCTAACATTGCAGATTGTACATACAAAAGACTATTCTACCTGAACAAATGAACAAGCTCAAAAGGATACAGATAAAGACTTCACTCAGACAAGATCCAAGACTTCACTCAAAACAAGACTCAAGACTCAAGACCTTAGCTCAATTATGTCAAATTGTAGTGTCTTGTAAAAACATTGTATCTTACTTTTTGTTGAGTCTTAGTCTGATGTAAAGCCTTGTCACACACACACACACTCAAAATTTCATAATGTGTGTCTCTTAAAAACCCCCAAAAAGAGTCAAAACAGTTTGAAGAAATTTAACTTTTGAGTACCAGTCGACTTAAGCTTCTGCCAGTCGACTGATAGTACAAAACTGTTTAAATTTATTCAAACTCTGATCAGTCGACTCATATGGCAACCCAGTCGACTGTTCGAGAGCTTTTGACCGTTTTCTGTTTTTCAAAATCGAATTTTTTCAAACTCAAAAGCTTAGATCCGTTGGTTGACAGTTGAGTAACTGTCTCCCAACGTTCAGGAGATCAAACTCTTTAAGTAGAGTTCAGATCTCACTGAAAAGATCTACAGAATTCTCTTTCAAAATCCGAGCATTCTTTGTGAGAAAAAATTCTAAGTGATTTTTGAGAAATAAAGCTTTCAAGATTGCACTCTTTGGTTCTCTACATTCAGTCCAGTATAGCAACGAATTCGCTCTGGACTGAGTATAGAAGTCGACCTGTTTATTAGCCACGTGCATCAACACATACACCAACAAGGCTATAGGTTGACTGTAAAGTATTTCTTGTTCTCTTGCTCTCGGTTGGAGAGTGTTTTTGACTCTAGGTTGTAGAGTCGGTTTGTTTCACTCTTGGTAGTAGAGTGGGTCTGCTTTCTCTGGTTGAGAGAAAGGACTACGGGTTAGACAAGGTTGTTGTCGTAATGCCGTAGGGTATTCTTGTAAACTTTTTCAAGAATAGTGGAAATCTCAAGTGGGTTGCTTGGGGACTGGATGTAGGTCGGGAGGACCGAACTAGGATATATCTTGTGTACTCTGTGATTGATTGTCTTGATTTTGCATTTACTCCTGTTTAATTAAGTTCTGCAAAAAGTGTCTGGACAGTCGACTACTTGAACCATCAGTCGACTGATCAGTGTCATATTAGTTGTATTTTCATTGTGTCTTCAGTCGCCTGGCTTATCTATAAGTCGACTATACCGAGATATTATATTTACTTTATTTTGGTCATTTCAGTCGACTGGTTCTCAACCAAGTCGACTGTGCCGAGAAAATTTCCAGTTTTTTTTTACACTATTCACCCCCCCTCTAGTGTTTGTTGTCTCGCCTACAGGATCCAACACTTGGTATCAAAGCGAGGTTACAGGCTATGGCAACTACGTCAAATACAAATCAGTACCATGAAGGCCAATCTACACAACGGCCACCACTATTTGATGGAACGAACTACAACTATTGGAAGTGCCGAATGAGAATCTACCTCCAATCAATCAACTATGAGATATGGCAAATGATAGAGACGGAATACACTGCCCCTACCATTCCATATGCACAATGGAATCATGATCAAAAGAATCAGACTATGAACAATGCCAAAGCAATGAATGCCTTATTTTGTGCACTCACAAAGGAAGAATTCAACCGTGTATCCAATGCTACAACCGCACATCAAATTTGGCATACACTCGAGGTAACACATGAAGGAACGAATAAAGTAAAAGAGTCTAAAATTTCTGTTCTTGTCCACAGGTTTGAGATGTTCAGAATGAAGGACAATGAGACTGTGTCCGAGATGATCACCAGATTTACAGACATCACAAACTCTCTTGTGGCGCTTGGAAAGACTTACACTCAAGCAGAGATGGTTAGAAAAGTCCTACGTGCACTCACTCCAGAATGGGAGAAGAAAACCACAGCAATAGAGGAAGCGAACGACTTGTCACAACTTTCTCTCGAGAATCTTGTTGGCAATCTCATGGCATATGAGGTCCAACTTGAAGATCGAAAGAAGGATACAGAATCACACCAAGCAAAGAAGAAATCATTGGCTTTTAAAGCCATGACAGACTCAGAAGATCAGGAAGAAGATGAAGAAGAAATAGCAATGTTCACTCGAAGATTCAAGAAGTTCCTAAAGAAGGGTAAGTTTAATTCTAAAGTTAGAGATTCTAATGACCCTCCTACATGTTTCAGGTGCAACAAAATAGGTCACATGATGAAGGATTGTCCCTTAGATAATGCAAAGAACAAGAGAAAATCATCCAACTTCAAGAAGGACAAATATTCAAAGAACAAATTTGCCAAGAACAAGAAGGCCTATCAAGCTACATGGGATGATAGTGATTCGTCTTCCGAAGAAGAAACGGATGAAAATAACGAAGTGGCAAATGTGTGTTTCATGGCTGCACAAGAACATGTAAGTAATGATTATGATTCCGAAGATCTTCTTGATGCTTTTAATGAAATATTCCAAGAGTTAAAGAAAGAAAAGATTAGAGTTAAGAATCTTGAGAAAGTGAATCAAACACTTAATCAAGAAAATCTTAACCTTGATAAGGAAGTAAAATCCTTAAATTCTCGCATTGCAAGTTTAGATACTGATCTTGAAACTCTCAAAAAGAATTATGAAGAGATTTCAAAGAACGTATCTAAGTTTAATAAAGGCAAAGAGAATTTAAATGATATGCTTCATCATCAAGTTACATCTAGTCAAAAATATGGACTTGGTTTTAAAAAATCTTCTATAAAAGAATCTCCTGTTGTAAACACTAGTAATAATAAAACAGCATCTATTTCTAGTGTTACACACAAGTTGTATGATTTCTTTGAAAAGCCTAAGGTTGTTAATTCTAGTGATAAAAGCCAGACTACCATTCGGTTAAGTCGACTGAACCATACAACCAGTCGTCTGTCCAGGGGAATTGGATCTTATTCAACGAGATCAAAACCTTTTATAAGTCGACCTAGTGTATCAACCAGTCGACTGATGTACACTAACAGTCGACTGAAGGACACTGTTAAGTCGACTGGACAGAACAAGTTAGTATGGGTTCCAGTCAGTCTAAATCAGAATGATAGAATTGCTTATATTAATTCATATTTATTAAATGTGTGTAATTCTACTTATTATATTCCTGCTTATGGAGGAAGATCAAACTAATGTGTTTTGGACCCAATAAAAAGGGTACCATATTTACCTTAAACTTTTTATAGGTACCCAAGAAAGAACGCTGGATATTAGACAGCAGATGTTCAAAACACATGACAGGACACGCCAACCTACTATCCACCATTCAAAGCATAGATGGAGGAACTGTCACCCTTGGAGATAACAACAAAGGCAAAGTCATAAGTATTGGCATGGTCGGTAAAACTTCTAACCCAACTATAGAAAATGTGTTATTGGTTAGTGGTTTAAAGCATAATATTTTAAGCATTAGTCAATTATGTGATAAAGAATATAAAATAGTTTTTGAAAAAGATGCATGCATGATTTATGATTCTACTATGCAAAATGTTATTTTTCAAGGTTTTCGTAAAAATAATATTTATGAATTGTGTTTGAATAAAATTGATTTTTCAAATGATTTCTGTTTAATAGCTTCTAACAATGAATCTTGGCTATGGCATAGAAGATTTGGACATGTGAACATGAAAAATCTCTCAAAATTATCTAAGTATAACCTAGTTAAAGGACTGCCAAAACTATCCTTTAAAAAGGATAAGTTATGTGATGCATGTCAACTAGGAAAACAAATCAAATCCACTTTTAAAACAAAAGAAGTAATTTCTACTAGTAGGCCGCTCGAATTAATTCATATGGATTTATTTGGCCCTACTAGAGTTACTTCTTTAAATAAAAGTAGATATGTGTTTGTTTTAGTAGATGATTTTTCAAGATTCACTTGGACATTCTTTTTAAAACATAAAAATGATGCTTTTGATGAATTTGCACATTTTTGTAAACGAGTTCAAAATCAAAGATCTCTAACCATAGTCACTATTAGAAGTGATCATGGTGGAGAATTTGAAAATGAAACATTTACAGAATATTGCAACAAGAATGGTATAACACATTCATTTGCATTTCCTAGAGCTTCACCACAAAATGGAGTGGTTGAAAGAAAGAATAGGACTTTGCAAGAATGCGCACGTACTATGCTTGTTGAAAGCAATTTACCAAAGCATTTTTGGGCTGAAGCTGTTGCTACCGCTTGTTATGTTTTAAATAGAATTCTTATAAGACCTAAGCTAAAGAAGACTTGTTATGAGTTATTTTTTAATAAAATTCCTAAAGTTTCTTACTTTAAGACATTTGGTTGTAAGTGTTTTATTCTAAACACAAAAGATAATTTAGACAAATTTGATCCTAGATCTAATGAGGGTATCTTTCTAGGATACTCAAATAGGAGTAAAGCATATAGAATTTTCAATAAGTCTACAATGAATATTGAAGAATCAATGCATGTTACATTCGATGAATCTTTACCTTCATCAACCTTAAATAAAGATGATGAAACTGATTTATCACCTTTAGATAATGTGATTAAATCCTTAGAACAAACTAATTTGACTGATAAGTCGACTGATAAGGTCTACCAGTCGACTGGAGTAAAGCAGTCGACTGAAGAACAAGTCAAGTCGACTGTTCCGATTGTGATATCTTCAACTTTACCAAAGTCATTTGTTGAAGTTAAAGATCATCCTCATGACTTAATAATTGGTGACATCTCCCATGGTATTCAGACACGTTCACATGTTAATCTGATCTCTCATACAGCATTCTTGTCAGATTTTGAACCGAAAAATATACAAGAAGCTTGTGAGAATGAATATTGGATGAATGCCATGCAAGATGAACTAAACCAATTTATAAGGAATGATGTATGGGATTTAGTTCCTAGACCTCCTGATCAGACTATTATTGGTACCAAATGGGTATTCAAAAATAAGTTAGATGAATCAGGACAAGTTGTAAGGAACAAGGCTAGATTAGTTGCTCAAGGGTATAATCAAGAAGAAGGTATAGATTTTGATGAAACATATGCTCATGTTGCTAGACTAGAATCTATTCATATTTTATTATCTTTTGCTTGTTTCATGAATTTTATACTGTATCAAATGGATGTGAAAAGTGCCTTTCTTAATGGGTTTATTAAAGAAAATGTTTATGTTAAACAACCACCAGGTTTTGAACATGAACAATTTCCAGATCATGTTTATAAATTGAAAAAGGCTTTATACGGTCTTAAACAAGCACCTCGTGCTTGGTATGATCGTCTGAAAACTTTTCTTTTAGAAACAGGATTTGAAATAGGTAAAGTAGACACTACATTGTTTATCAAAAGAGTTAAGAATGATATCTTAATCATACAAATATATGTTGATGATATAATTTTTGGTTCTACTAATAATAATCTATGTCAAGAGTTTGCTAATACCATGAAAAACGAATTTGAGATGAGTCACATGGGTGAACTCAATTATTTTCCTTGGACTTCAAATTAAATAGTCCTCAAATGGCATATTTATCAATCAAGGCAAATATGCAAAGAAATTACTCAAACGTTTTAACATGGATAGTACTAGTAGTAAATCCACACCTATGGCTACTACTACTACCCTTGACAAAGATTTATTAGGTAAGAGTGTTGATCAAAAATTCTATCGAGGTATGATTGGTTCACTCTTATATATTACTGCAAGTAGACCAGATATTATGTTCAGCGTATGTTTATGTGCTAGATATCAATCTAGTCCTAAAGAGTCTCATTTAAAAGCAGTGAAACGAATTTTAAGATATATTAAAGGCACATCTGAATATGGTTTATTTTATCCACGCACCGATAATTTTCAACTTTTGTCATATAGCGATGCTGATTTTGCTGGAAGCAAAACTGATCGCAAGAGTACTAGTGGTACATGTCACTTTTTGGGACATTCCCTAGTCTCTTGGTGCAGTAAAAAGCAAAATTTCGTATCCCTATCAACCACAGAAGCTGAATATATTGCTGCAAGTTTGGCTTGTGCACAAATCTTGTGGATGAAACAAACTTTATTAGATTATGGTATTTCATTTGAGAAACCCTCAATTATGTGTGATAATACCAGTGCAATTAATTTATCTAAAAATCCGATTCAACATTCACGTACGAAACATATTGATATTCGACATCATTTTCTACGTGATCATGTTTTAAAAGGAGATATATCTTTAGACTTTATCTCTACTAATAAACAAGTAGTAGATATCTTTACCAAGCCCCTTAAAGAAGATACTTTTATTAATTTAAGAAGAGAACTTGGAATTTGTGATTTTATTGATATTTGCTAAAAATTATTTTTGTTAAGTCGACTGTATTCTTGAGTAAGTCGACTGTACTGGTTTTTTAAACATATCAATTTTTTTATCTGACCAGTCGCCTGGTTTCTATACCAGTCGACTGATTAGTAGACATAAAATTTTTATTTTCCTCTCGACTTAGTCGACTGATATACCCTACCAGTCGACTGTCGCGAGCTAAATCATCTTCAGCGACTATTCATCGCGTCTTTTGAGATGGAATTCACCTCTCTTTTCACCCATGATCTCTAATCTCTACCGTCGATTGTTTCTCTCTTTGATCTCAGCCGTTTATTCGCAGTTAAAACCCCTTTACCAGCCGTTTTCTCACCTTTACCAATCTCAAGCTTTTTTACCCCAAATTTCATAACCCTAGTTTTTGAAGAAGAAGGTGGTCGACTCTCACAGTGCTGCTGGTGTTTGCCCCTGGTCCAATCTTTCTTTTTTTTTTTTTAGGTAAAATCCTTTCCCCTCTCTTTTCATGGCTCCTAAAAGATCTAAACGATCTCATGAGGGTAGTTCTTCTTCTCAAGACTACACTCAATATCTCTTGAGTCCCGATCTCATTGATCGATGGTATCTCTTTTGTACCATTACAATCTTCCCTGGAAGATTTGTTAACTTCGATGACCTTGATCGTTTCAATCTCATTCCCTTGTTCCAAAATAGTAGTCTTTATGATTTTCTCTCTTTATCAAACCAACCCAATTATTATCCCCAACTCATCTATTTGTTTTAAACAAATATGAGAGTTGTACAAAAACCAGATGGGGATGTTGTAATCCGTTCGTCTGTGAAGAATGTTAAAATGACACTCACACCGACTAGGATCAATCAAATATTGGGTATTGATGATGGGGGATTCCTTCTTGATGAAATTCTTTTAGATGATGCTTCTATTCTATCTAAAATTTTCTACCCAATCATGGCCCTCCAATAACAAGCAAAAATATTAAACCAATTGCTAAGGTTGTAGGTAGAATATTAGCCTATAACATCCTTCCCAAAAAGGGTAGTTACGACCAATATTCTATTGAATTACAAAAAGCTATGTATGCAATTTTTGGTAAAATTGCTGTCAATTGGGGTCAAGTCATCTTTTCTAAACTCAATCAAGACCACACTCACTTTCTACCTTTTGGAGGTCTTCTTAATAGAGTCTTTATAGCTTTTGGTATTGATCTCGATTCCGAGACCAATATTGTTACTCGTTATGAGTGTTTCGATCGTGCTAGTTTAGCACGTATGAAACTTCTTGATGCACCTACTAGATCACCCCCTAGATCTCCTCCTCTTTCTCAAGCTCCTTTAGGTTCTACTTCTAGACCCTCTAGACCTTCTACCTCTACTGATCCACCTCTTCAAGCCAACTACGATGATCCTCGTACCCTATATGACTGTGTTTCCTACTTAATGAAGCATTCAGCCACTGTAGATACCCAACTTCATAACCTAGATTCCAAACTGGACCACATTGATTCTAAGCTTGACAACCTCACTCATCTCTTCAACTCTCAATTTCATCCTCCTTCTCAAGGTGATGATGAAGACTCGGATGAAGAAGATTGAAGACTTTTTATTTTTCTTTTCTATTATGTAATTTTCTTTCTTAATGCACTTATTTCTGTATAAGACTTTATCTTAAGTTTCCTTTTAATGCAAAAGTTTGTTATTTTGTGCTTTTTGATGATAACAAAGGGGGAGAGATATCTGTGTTATATCTGTGTTATATCTGTGTTATATCAGTGTTATTTATGTTTTGATTTCCTCTCATTTGTTAACTTTGTTCTATTTCTGAGTACTGGAAAACTCTCTGGTCAGTCGACTGCCCTAAGGCATATCAGTCGCCTGCTGCTACTGCATCTATACTTATTTTTTGCTTATGATATAATTTTTTCTCTAAGTATGGTTTCCTGATCAGTCGCCTGTCATTTTTGATAAGTCAACTGATACATGTTACATTTGTTATTACAACGCATTTTGTGTTTTTAAAAGGGGGAGCATGTCTTTATTATGCTTGTATATTAACTGTTATTATCAGCTATTGTGTTGTCATCATCAAAAAGGGGGAGAATGTTGATTCTTGATTTTGATGATCACAACACAGTGCAACATGTGTCTATGTTATACAGCTAACATTGCACATTGTACATACAAAAGACTATTCTACCTGAACAAATGAACAAGCTCAAAAGGATACAGATAAAGACTTCACTCAGACAAGATCCAAGACTTCACTCAAAACAAGACTCAAGACTCAAGACCTTAGCTCAATTATGTCAAATTGTAGTGTCTTGTAAAAACATTGTATCTTACTTTTTGTTGAGTCTTAGTCTGATGTAAAGCCTTGTCACACACACACACACTCAAAATTTCATAATGTGTGTCTCTTAAAAACCCCCAAAAAGAGTCAAAACAGTTTGAAGAAATTTAACTTTTGAGTACCAGTCGACTTAAGCTTCTGCCAGTCGACTGATAGTACAAAACTGTTTAAATTTATTCAAACTCTGATCAGTCGACTCATATGGCAACCCAGTCGACTGTTCGAGAGCTTTTGACCGTTTTCTGTTTTTCAAAATCGAATTTTTTCAAACTCAAAAGCTTAGATCCGTTGGTTGACAGTTGAGTAACTGTCTCCCAACGTTCAGGAGATCAAACTCTTTAAGTAGAGTTCAGATCTCACTGAAAAGATCTACAGAATTCTCTTTCAAAATCCGAGCATTCTTTGTGAGAAAAAATTCTAAGTGATTTTTGAGAAATAAAGCTTTCAAGATTGCACTCTTTGGTTCTCTACATTCAGTCCAGTATAGCAACGAATTCGCTCTGGACTGAGTATAGAAGTCGACCTGTTTATTAGCCACGTGCATCAACACATACACCAACAAGGCTATAGGTTGACTGTAAAGTATTTCTTGTTCTCTTGCTCTCGGTTGAAGAGTGTTTTTGACTCTAGGTTGTAGAGTCGGTTTGTTTCACTCTTGGAAGTAGAGTGGGTCTGCTTTCTCTGGTTGAGAGAAAGGACTACGGGTTAGACAAGGTTGTTGTCGTAATGCCGTAGGGTATTCTTGTAAACTTTTTCAAGAATAGTGGAAATCTCAAGTGGGTTGCTTGGGGACTGGATGTAGGTCGGGAGGACCGAACTAGGATATATCTTGCGTACTCTGTGATTGATTGTCTTGATTTTGCATTTACTCCTGTTTAATTAAGTTCTGCAAAAAGTGTCTGGACAGTCGACTACTTGAACCATCAGTCGACTGATCAGTGTCATATTAGTTGTATTTTCATTGTGTCTTCAGTCGCCTGGCTTATCTATAAGTCGACTATACCGAGATATTATATTTACTTTATTTTGGTCATTTCAGTCGACTGGTTCTCAACCAAGTCGACTGTGCCGAGAAAATTTCCGCAGTTTTTTTTTACACTATTCACCCCCCCTCTAGTGTTTGTTGTCTCGCCTACAGGATCCAACAAAGACTCGCCCAGGCGGGTGGATCCTCTTTTAAAATTCTCCATAACCATTTACCCAGCAGAGCTAAGTTTTGGTTCCTTTGGTCGAGGACCCCCAAACCCCCAGCCAATTTTGCAGAACACACCAACTTCCAGTTACAAAGATGAGCCCAAGGTCTATAGATATCAGATCCTGACCAGAGGAAATTCCTTCTAATCCGATTAATCCTCTTGATAACCCAAGAAGGCACATAGAAAAAGGACATCATATATAAGGGAATAGAAGAAAGAACTGAATTAATTAGGATTAAATGGCCCCCACGAAAAAGCTGTCTACCAGACCAGACATTAAGTCAGGAAGCCACTATGTAGATAATCGGAACCCAGTCCGACTTGTGCAGTTTACCCCATCTCAAGGGGATGCCTAGATACATGACCGTAAATAAAGAAGAAGCACAGTTGAAAAAGTGAGCAATCTCGGCTTGACGATCGATAGGCCCGCCAAGCCAAAGGACACTGGATTTATTTAAATTAATCGAAAGGCCAGAAGCTTTTTCAAATAGGTAGAGGAGAAGTTTCAGGTTTCTCAGAGTACAACCATTAGGCTTAGCAAAGATAATGGTGTCATCTGCATATTATAAACTGAGGTCACCCCGAAAGCTTTGAGATCCTCCCAAACCCACAATAGCATTAGCGTCCCAAGCATTGCAAAGAAGTTTACTGAAAACATCGGCCACAAGAGCAAAGAAAAGAGAAGAGATAGGGTCTCCTTGGCGAAGACCGTACTTACATTTGAATTTGTTCCCTTCTAAACCGTTAATGAGAATAGAGGATGTGACAGCGAAAAGAATGGACTTGATCCAAGCGATCCATTTTAAACCGAAGCCTCTATGGATAAGGATATCAAAAAGGAAATCTCAACCGACATTGTCATAGGCTTTTTCAAAATCCAATTTTAATAGAATGCCCTCCGAATTGGATCTATGAAAATCGAAAATAATTTCTTGGGCGCAAGCAACGCTATCAAGAATAAAACGATTTTTAATAAATCCAGATTGAGCGGGATCAATAAGTGGGAAAATAACAAGACTTAAACGGCTTGCAAGAACTTTCATAATAATCTTAAAAGAAGTGTTAAGAAGGCTAATGGGACGAAATGCACCAACCGAATTAGCACCCAAAATTTTGGGAATGAGAACAATATGGGCATAGTTAATCCGATCGGAAAAAAAACAACCTTGATAAAGATCAGCGAACATATCTATAAGGTCTTATTTAAGGATATCCCATATTTTTTGGAAAAAAAGAAAGGAAACCCATCAGGGCCTGGGGCGGAATCGCTCCGCAAGGAAAAAACAGCCGATTTATTCTCCTCCACGAAGAAAGGAGCTTCAAGACTGGACAGATCATAAGATTCGTTACCATAAAGTTGGGCCCAGTCTAAATGCACTGAACTATTCTTAGGGGAGCCTAATAGGTTTTTGTAAAAGGAGAGGAAGGTGGTATGAAACTCCTTAGTGGAACTGAGCTTAATGTTGTTAACAAGAAAAGAAGAAATACGATTGCATCGTTGGCGATGAGAAGCGAAATTATAGAAAAAGGAGGTGTCATTATCGCCATCCTTGAGCCAGCGAAGCTGAGCCCTTTGTGCCCATTTAATGTGATCTAATTTGAGGAGTTCAGCAAACTTGTTTTTGCAAGAAAGTCGCTCCCCACGCAAAACGTCCGAAATGGGTCCACTCTCCTCTAATTGGTTAATCGAATTAACTGAAGACAAAAGGAAGCTCTTGAGGACTTGGGCATGAGCAAATCTTTCCTTATGCCAAATTTTACAGCCATGTTTGACGGCGTAAAGTTTAAGGAGAATGCGGCTGAGGCCGGTAGAACCTGTAACCGATGAAAGGCAGCTAATAATGAGATTGATAAAAGATTTGATCTTGTAACCAGAATTTCTCAAAACGGAATTTGAATGGTTTGGAAAAGTTAAAGTTAGAGTGGAGAGCGACAGGAACATGGTCAGAACTGGGATTTGGCAAAGCAGTAGCAAACGAATCGTGAAACTAAGAGATCCAATCGTGGGAGACGAGAAAACGGTCGAGCTTAGCCATAGACGGCGAAATACACATATTAGACCAAGTGAACGATCCACCATTAGTATGTATCTCGCTAAGATTAAGCGAAAGAATGCAATCGTTGAAGCACTGGGAGTCGGCTTGAGAGGAAGGGTTTCCCACTCTTTCATAGGGGAATCGAGTAACATTAAAGTCCCTGCAAAAGATCCAATACCCTGAAACACTTCCTTGAAAGGAGAAAAACACATTCCAGAACAAGGGACGTCGGTCCACCATAGATGACCCATAAACTGAGACACCGTTAAGGGACAGTTGAAAGCGGTCCAATGAAGACTAACGATGAGGAAAAAGTTTAGCCGACCAACTGACACAAGAGAGAAGCTGGATCCCTGAATCCGAAAAGGATACCACCACGCGTACCTACAGCATCCAGGGGAATCCAATTCGAAATAAGGGAACCACCGATTGAACGTAGGATCGAAGGGGAGATGGAATCTAATTTTGATTCTTGAATAGAGATCATATAACAATGAGAAGATGAGATAAGATGGTATGAAGCCTGTTGTTTCGACAGACTCCTTAGACCGCGAATATTCCAGGAACTAATCATTAAAGTGTTTAAACTCCATAGCACGCTTAATTTCAAGACGACAGACTGAATCAAAGTCTGAAGGATGAGAAGAGTCAAATTTAAAGCCCATGCCTGAAGCAAGCTGAAGAGTATCAAAATCAGACAGAGAGTCAAAGTGCACTTGATAAACAGAGCCAAGGGCAGGTTGGTTCTGAAGAAGAGAAGGTGGTGGAATATCCAAGTTACGAATTTGTGCGGCTAGGCACAGGTGGGGCATGACTAAGAATTTGTCTTTTTTGGCTCGAATACGAGCACTGGAGAGAATCAAAGGTAAAGAGGATTTATACACTTTCAGGGGAGACGCTGAAGATAGCGAGGGGGGCGACAAAGTTGAATTCAAAGGGGAGTCCCGTTGAGTTAACTCTCAAATCTTACTTGTCAGAGAGTCCGGAGAGAACAAAAGAGAAGACGATAAAGGGGAGCTATTGGAGGGATCCAGTAGACTTGAGAGAGAGGGAGTGTTGACTAAGGTAGGGGAGACGGGGTATCCATCCCATACACCTGAGGAGAGTCAGATTTTAAAGGTGGAGAAGCCGGAATCATGGTGAGAGAAGAAGCAGATAAGGGAGAGGAGTCCGTAAAAGAGAGGATGTAAGAAAAAAATCTTGAGCATTAAAGAGATGGATAGAATCGGTAATAAAAATGTTAAAAAAATCCAGTGCAAAATAACAATTAGAAAGACTAAAACTAGGAAGGATAAAGGTGGTCGTGCCTAAATTGAAAACCAAAAGAATCTTAATATAATCGAATGAATGTGAAAAAGAATGAAACAATGTCAAAAAACAGAACGCAGTCGAGCTTACAGGATATAGTACCTTGTGAGACGATTCAGAAACAGCTAGATCCTTCTCCTTAGCGAGGAGATTGTCAGACTCAATCCAAGCATCAGTCGCAACTAGGATGGGGTCGGAGGACTTCAGAGAAGAAATTTTAGCTTTGAGAGCCTTCGGGGTAGAACTGTGAATAGAATGCATGAATTTATCCCAATCCGAATTGTAATTCGGATTGACATTCCAGGCCAGCCAATTGAAAGAATGATCTATCAACCTTGCCTCGATAGAGGGGGAAGGCACATTCGGCAGGGTAGCTTGAGCAGTAAGAGGAACCGGCTGAATGAGAGGAGGATGCTCAGAGGTGGGAGGAATTGGCTTAGAAACAGCTTGAGAAGCAATAGCAAGATGGATCCAAACCAAGGTTGGAGGCTTAGAAGGTGAAATTTTAGAAGGGGTGGGATTAACAGTGGTACTACGAGAGTAGGAATATTTTTTTTTGAACGGAGATTTGAGACTATCCCTTGGTTTGGGCAATTTGACAATGGAAAGGGAGGAGACGCCTACGGAAAAAGGAGTTGGAGGAGGTCCCAAAGACTTAGAGGATTCAGCAGCAGAGGGAGTACTAGAGACCAGCCTCGAAGATGAGGGAAACGAGTCGTGATAATTCACCGATATCAAGAACATGGATTCATTCACTCTAAGAGAATAAGCTAGTACTCTGTCATGCTTCGCAGGGCAAAGAAATTCTGCCTCTACCTGAAGCAAGCAAAGAAGTCGAAGAGGTACAAGTCAAATCTCCAATACATTTAGGCGTATCAGCCACTAGACAAGGAGAGTCGCAGAAAGAAGGGAGGCCCAAAATAGTCACTTTGGTGGGAGACGGTAGAAGGGGCTTTGGAGGGGAAAAGTCTTGAATCCATTTGTGAATGGATAGACTGGTGGAGCCAATGGAATAAGAATTAATGGCCACTAAGTCGTCAAGAATTGCCCACGTCCAGTTGGGTACATTGCAAGAATTGCATAGAAAAGAGTCCAAAGCATAGTTGGAAATCGAACCTCCCGAAAAGGAGACTGCTCCATAACAATCCATTTTAGACATCTTAGCTATAACATCAGGAGAGGGAACGTACACTAGAATGACAGCAGGCTTTGCACTGAGAGGTGAAAGGTTAGCTGTCGGTGGCTGAAGAGGGGTCAGTGAGGACGCGGAAGCCGCGATCATTTGAGTCAGCGGAGGGGTAGGAAGGAGAGCTGGCTCAGCAGCTAATTTGAACCTTTTGGACTTATGGGTCTGCAGATTAGAAAGCTTCGCTTGGAGAGAAGGGAAGTCAAGGATAGCTAACACTTGGTCTGAGATGGGCACTCCCACCGATAGACCAAGTAATTGCTGAAGAGCAAAGCACTTATTGCACGAATGGCCGGATTTGAGGCAAAAAAGGCACTTCATTTTGGCCAAACAAAGAGCTTTGAGATGCCCAATTTGGAGACAACGGAAGCAGCGAAGAGGGAGAGAGAAATGGCTTAGAAGATGAAGCGGTAGAAGGGAACGGGCGGGAAAACAGCACTGAAGAAGGTGGTGGAAGGTTCCCACTAGTGGGTCGGGCCGTACTAGAAGCCAGGATGGGAATAAGTGAAAAAAAAAATTTCTTTTAACGATTTCGACCCAGGATGGGCCCAATGATGGGTCGCAGCCCATGAAGAGAGAGGTCAACAGAAGAGAAGGTGTAGAAACACTTCCTGTAGTGATTAAAGAGAAGGGAAAATAGAGAGAAAAGAATGCAAAAGAAAGCGAAGGAGAGCGAGAAGCGGAAAGAGGAAGAACAAGTCAAGAACAAGGGCTCAACAGCCCTCACCAGAAAAAATCAAGTCCCAAGCGGAAGAACACCAAAAATGACAAAAAGTCACCCAAAAGACAGAACACAGGAAACACAAAAGCAACCTCTAGCTAAAATCTCAAACAAAACAAGAAAACTCAAAACAACAAAAATAAGAACTGAAATACGTGTTGAAGAAAGACTTACAGCGGGATGGGCGAAAGAGTGTGGCAGGAAAGAAGAAGGAGACAATCCCTGAATACCTGAATAGTCGACCTAGAGCCTCTCGACCTCACACGGCAGGGATGGAAATGACAGACGCTGAAGAAGGCACTAAACGGCTAGCGCAGAGAAGAAGAGAGCACAGCTGAACCAGAGGCGCAACAGAATGCGCCCACCACCAATAGGACCGCGAGAAACCCCTCACCCTAACAAAAGTAGAGAAGGAGCACAGGGCCACACTCAAGGACCCAGAGCCTCCACACAAAGGAAAGACTGAGGTTGAGGCAAGGAAATGAAGAGAAATAGAAGATGGGGAAAACGGATATGGGTTTAGAGAGGAGGACGAGAGGCTTCACTTTCATGAAGGGGGAAGGGGGATCAGGGATCGGTGGAGCTAGATCTGGGGGAAGAACCAGATCTAGGAGCTTTCTGTACAGCTAAGATGTAAGTGGTGTTGATAGTGTTCCTTTTATTATTATTGTTATTATTATTTTTATTATTAATATGTGTTGTTATTAGTATTATTATTATTATTTTGTTAAAGCCCATTAGTGTTGATCTATATTATATTATTTATTTAAATTGAAGCCCATCAATTGAAGCCCGAATTTTAGCCCATCTCCTATTGGATTCTAACCCAAACTCATATCTGTTGGATCCAAACCCGAATCCAAATCAAACCCAATAACCCAATTCTCCCCCTAATTTGTTTTGACCATATCAACTTCACGTTACCCTCAATACCTCTCACGTTCCCCCACTATCTCAACTATTCCCCACTTCCTCTCTCTTCCTTAAATAGTTAAACAAATCCCAACATCAACACAACCCTTCATCTTCCTCAAACTCTTCAACTTCCAACCCTCCTACTGTTCACACCCTAGCCCTTCCACTGTTCATCCCCTCACTGTGCAACCCTCTCGCCCCCGACCTCCGCCTGCACCCGTCCTCTCCTCCGTCAACTGCCCCGCCTGCCTCACGATGCCCCCTCGTCGAACCCCCGCATCTCTCTCCATCTTCCTCTAGCAGCCCGCTCAAGCCTCCCGCCATCGCCAGCCGCCTCTTCCACACCCAGGCACCATCGACAGCCCTAGAATCTCCACCTCGACCACTGCTCTTGAAGCCAGTACAGCCAGCCTCGCAGTATACCGCCATTGCCATCGACTCCTCAACCAGCCTAGCCACACCAACCACTTCCTCGTCATCAACTCCACTGACCACCGTCATCGCTCGAGTGCCTCCTCCTCCTTCCCAAGCACCCATCCTGCTCATCGACGTCGAGCCATCTTTTCGCCAGCACAGTCGACCCCTGTCTCCTCGTCGTCAGCATCGCCCAGCCATTGCCATAGTCGAGCCCCCATCCTCGCCTCTGTTTTCCTTCTCGAAATAGAGACCGAGAACCCATCACCCTCCTCGTCGCCCCTCATCTCCTATGCCTCTCCTCTGCCTCCATCCCCAGTAGCGATCACCCTTAACTCAACGCTCCGCCTCGCGCTGCCCTCACCGTTGCACCCCGAGACGACGCCTTGCCTTTGCTCCACCTCGAGCCTACCGCTCGCCTCGCCTCCCGCTCTTCGTCAAGCCACCATTATCGAACTCGAAGCTCCGCCAGTGGAGCTCCATTGCTGCCTACCGTTCAAGCCCTGATCACCTCGACGCTCTCTCCTTGCCACTGCAAGCACCTCTCGCTCAAGCCACCTGAGCCCCTTCTCCATCCTCTCCCCACTCCGGACTGCATCTCCTTGAACCTACTGCCTCCCGCCACCCTGAGCCCTGCGACTACACCCCGAGCCCCGCTGCTCGCCGTCCAATCGCCTTGCCTGAGCCTCGCCTACCCCGTCACCTGGGTCCCACCACCTAGCCGAGCTCCGATCACCCGAGCTCCTCTGTTTGGATCGCCACAGTGCTCATCATTTTCTTAAGCCATTGGATAGCGGACGTCCGATGCAGTGATCATCACGATCATGATGATGATCATCCTAATCCTTTGATCTCAGACATTGATCATTATCACCATCATCATCATCATCAAGATCTTGATCTCGACCATCGAATCTCTTTTGATCATCGCGATCTTGATCTTGATCTTGATCTTGATCTTGATCTTGATCTTGATCTTGATCTTCGATCTCAGCCGTCCAATCATTCGATCTTGATCCCAATCAAGATTCGTGTCTGATCGTGATCATCGTGATCGTTTGCTCGTCGTCGTATCGCCAGGATTCCAGTCCCTTTATTCTTCGCACATTCGGATCTAATCGTCGTCTAAAGGTAAGTCCACTTGAACTCATTTATTTTTCTAGTTTAAGATTATTGATCTCCACAAGTATTTCTCTTTCGATTATCGTAATATTGCATTGTAAACCTTCTGTTGGGGATATCGAGGGTTTACACAAGCTAACCCGAAGTATCCTTGACTTCGTGCCAACATCCATTGATTCAAACCCAAGCTTACATGCACACACGACATGAAATTGATTAGACACTTGTATATAGAAATATATAGTGATTTGATTACATGTTGATTGATTGAGATATCGTGAATCGAATCGTGACATGATAACTTGGCTTTGCAAACTGTAAAAATCCATCCTAATTGTTGTACATTAATGTTAATTCATTCCATGATTCAAGAATAAGTAGATTGTTCATTTTGATGAATATATATGATGAATTTTTATGATTTCTTGCTGCCTATCCTGTTTTGTACTGAGGTTTTGACCCTGTTACAATAAGAATCAACCAAAACTATAAAAAAAGGAATTGTACCCTAATGAATCTAGTTTCTACGGATCTAGATTCTGATCTGTGAGCTGTTATATATTGCACTTTTAGTCACTGTTGGTCTATATTTTTCAGAATTGCAATTTAGTGAAACATCGACACAACTTTCAGTTGAAACACCACAGTAACAGTAGTGTAATGACATGAACATCTCCATAAACTTAGTAGATATGCTTAGGATTCATTTTCTAATTTTTGTAGATTTTTATATTGATTTTACATATTGATTTCACATGTAGAGTTTAGACTATAAGCTGCTGCCAGAACCCTTAAGCTGTAAAGATTAGAGTAATCGACCTAGTTATGGTCAGAATCAATTGAAACTTACTGAATATAAATTGTATCCCCGTATGTCTAGTTTACAACCCTTTTGACGGAATTGAATTCAGAATTATAGTTTGTGAATTATTGTTGTTGTAGTACTGTTGTGTCAGCTCTTTTCAGATTCACACTTACATGTATTTTATCATGCATCGCATCATTTTGTTGCATCCTTATCATCTTTTTTGACACTCTTATACACATTTCATGATCATGAATGATTTAATAAAATATTAACAAGCCAGGGTAATAAGGGTTGACTTAGTAGTGGATAATCTCAGAAAATGTACTTGGTAAGGCCTTATTGTTATATTGTATTGTCACGGAAGGAGGAGTATCGATTGTGAATTATTGATTGTAAATTATTGTTATTAATGCTGAGTACACGCTCTGCAGATCCACTACTATGTCTAAAACGAACACTGTTTTGTATGCACCGAACCTGTGGTATGGGACACAGTAGTACGTGCACTAGATATGGTAATAAAATGCTAATAAACCTTAGTTGACACTTGTACACTTGACCATTGTTTGTTAACATTGTTATTGTTTTTGGACTTTGTTCTTGCTTCATATTCCTTGATGTACCATGTTTCTTTATTTTTTGTTTTTCACTACTTGTTGTCCGTACTTGCTCTAACAGATATTTTTTTCCACTCTAGTTAACTACAGGTGCACAAGGAGAATTTCCAGAAGGTATTGGTGAGCAGTTCTTCTAGGATTGGAGCAGGAGCTGCTTTGAAATAAATTGTTTCCTCCATATTTATTTTTATATCGCATTGTTATTTTTGTTGAACTTTGTATTCCGAGCTTTGTTGACCCGTATTTGTTGTTTATTTCTAGTTGTTGATTATTATGTTGGACTACTGCATGTTTTGTCTCAGTATTTGTTTATGTGATTATGTTTTTTCCTACATGTTTGTGATTATTTCTTTTCGTGTTGTTGAGTTAAGGCTGGTACAGCTTATGGATGTTGTTAAAATCATTTGCTGGGCCTTCGTCATGGACTCATATTCCCGTATTTTAGGAAGCGGGGCGTGACAGGTTTTTTTGGTATCAGAGCCCAGGTTTGGCTAATGTGTTAGTCATGTTTGGCTCATACGTTAGTCACGTTTGGCTCTAGATAGTCTAACTCAATCATATGTGCACCATGTCAATCACATGAACATATAATAACCAACATATATCTGGATACTCGTCAATCACATGAACACAAAAGCCAACCCAAACTACAAGGTACTCGTCAACCTTCTTCCATACCCTCAACTGGTCATGAGAAGGCATAGAACCTGCCGAGATCGTAGGGTCTATTTCCCTAGGAACCCTCTCGTTCTTATCATGGCACATTCAGGAATTAACAATCAAGATACGGAACCCGTGCTCCCAACTTGTCATGGAAAAGCACCGCTTGTATCCCTTTGACAGGGGAATACATCCAGATAACACCACTTAGTGTCGGCCTATAAGAGAGGTTGGATTATAGGGTATCACCCCTAACACCAACTCTCACCCTTTGGCAATTTATAGATAAAAATGGTTAAGAAACTGTTATTACCCTAACGATGTCACTAATCCCAACCAAACAAGCGAGACATGCTATTGTGCTTCCAACTTGACATGAAAAAGCACCATACGTGTCCCTCTTCTAACCAAACAAGCGAGAGCACCGTACGTGTCTCTCTTCTAACTAAACAAGCGAGACATACTACTGTGCTTCCAACTAGACATGAAAAGCACTATACGTGTCCCTCTTCTAACAAAACAAGCGAGACATACTACTGTGCTTCCAACTAGACATGAAAAGCATCGTACGTGTCTCTCTTCTAACCAAACAAGCGAGACGTACTACTGTGCTTCCAAATAGACATGAAATGCACCGTACGTGTCCCTTTTCGAACTAAACAAGCGAGACATGCACTCTGCTTCCAACTTGACATGAAAAAGCACCGTACGTGTCCCTCTTCTAACTAAACAAGTAAGACATGCACTGTGCTTCCAACTTGATATGAAAAAGCACCATATGTGTTCCTCTTCTAAATAAACAAGCAAGATATGCACTGTGTTTCCAACTTGACATGAAAAAGCACCGTACGTGTTCCTCTTCTAACTAAACAAGCGGGACATGCACTGTGCTTCCAACTTGACATGAAAAAGCATGTACGTGTCCCTCTTCTAGAGAGTGTAACAATTTTTCGACACAAATAACCAAGTCCTATTCTAGACTTTTCAAGATCTCATCAGATCCAATCATAACCTACCTATTCAAGACAATACCTACATATGAGCCCAATAAGTTTCGTACGAGACAATCACATACATTCTTGCCAAATAAGCTACGTATGAGACCAACAACTATATACGGGCCAGTCGATCCGCGTATGAGACAACAATATACATACAAGCCAAATAAATCACGTATGAGACCAACAGCTACTTACGGGCCAGGTGAGCCGCGTATGAGACAACAATATACATACGAGACAAATAAGCCACGTATAAGACCAATAGCTACATACGGGCTAGGCAAGCCGCGTATGAGACCAACAGCTACATACGGGCCAGGCGAGCTGCGTATGAGATAACAATAGACATACGAGACAAATACGCCACGTATGAGACCAATAGCTACATACGGGCAAAGCGAGCCGCGTATGAGACCAACAGCTACATATGGACCAGGCGAGATGCGTATGAGACAACAATATACATACGAGACAAATAAGCCACATATGAGTCCAATAGCTACATACGGGCCAGGCGAGCTGCGTATGAGACAACAATATACATACGAGCCAAATCAGCCAAATATGAAACCAACAGCTACATACGGGCTAGGCGAGTTGCGTATGAGCAAGACCACACATAAAACAACCATACAGGTAATCAACCTAGAAGCAACCAAACGTGCTTACTAGCAACTCTAGATCTTCTACAATTAGAAGCAACAGCGGAATCTACTAATAGTCTAATACAAACATTCTACCAAGGAAAAGTCCGAAAGTGGCATAAAAACCTCCCGACAGCCTAGAAACATGCTACGCTTGTCAAAATTCGACAGAAATATACATTTCAGAAAGTAAGAACATCTGCCATAACTCTCTAGTAGAACACTATTTTAGATTCTTGTAAGGAATTCAAAATTCGGTCCATCGAACACATGCAAATAGTGTAACCCAACTGCAGATTTTCATCAAAAAGTTGAGACTTCGCAAGCTGGTAACTTTTGCTCCACTCGTCGGAATCTAACGAAACTGGGCAATTTGAAAAGGTGGGAATATCTACTAAAACTTTCCAGTTGACCAGTTGCTCAGATTCCATAAGGATATCCAAATTCCTATCCGTCGAACATACGCAAACAGTTACCGAACTACCGATTTTCAACAAAAAGTCGAAACTTCCGTAACTTGTAACTTTTGCTCCACTTATCAGAATCTAACAAAACTGAGCAATTTAAAAAGGTGGGAATATCTACTTAAACTTTCCAGTTGACCAGTTGCATAGATTCCGTAAGAAAATCCGAGTTTCTTCCCGTCGAACATACACAACCGGTAACAAAAACGGCCAACTTGACCCAAGAAAAACTGAAATATTAAAAGCCTATCACTTCTACTCTACTTATCAGAATTTAGCCCGAGAGGCCAATTCGGAAAGGGGAGAATGTCTACTACAATTTCTCTAATTGGTCTCTACCTCAGATTCAACAATTAAGACCCTCAAAAATCTCAATGAGTCAAAATAGTACATACTCGATCAGACAGCTTTTTGCTGTGTTTTCCAAAGGTCATAACTCCTACTCCGCTTATCGAAATTTAGCCCGAGAGGCCAGTTCGGAAAGAGGAGAACGTCTACTAAAATTTCTCCAATGGGTCTCTACCTCAGATTCGGCCACTAAGCGGCTCAAAAACAGCAATCAACAAAAACAGTTAGCAACTCAGTCAAGTTGCTGCCCTGTTTTTGCAACAACCATAACTTTTGCATCTCTTATCCGAATTTAGCGCAAGAGGTCAATTCGGAAAGGGCAGGATGTCTACTATAACTACCCTACAGTGTCCGAACTTCTAATTCTGCCAAGAGGACCAATTAAAAGCCCATCGAACATACTGCGACACAATCCAAAACACAGTGTGCTCACTGTTTGGGCAAAATTCTCGCTGTTTTGGGGAAAACACCCGTTTCGCCCATCAAAACTACTCCGAAAAATCTATAAATATTAGAGAACACTAATAACACCTAGGAGAACCTTCCACATAAATTTCGGGTTAAGATTCCTCCGTTTACATAGTTAATTAAAATCAACTCCACAACCACAAAAATCGAATCTTTTTCGTTCTATTTTTTGTTCTATCACTTCAAACTTTGCATATACTTTCCTCTAGCCCATATGCACATGAAACCACTTCAATAAAATAAAATACAACCAAATAAACCTAATAATAACTAAAACGAACATGAGTTAAGAAACTCCCCACCTTTGAAGCGTATAGGAAGGACTAGCTTTGCCTTCTCCTCCTTGTTCTTGCTCCTTGTTCTTGCTTCTCCTCAAGAACACCTCCATGAAGAACCCATGAACTCCTACTCTCTTCTTTCTCTTTTGATCCTCTCTTTCTTTTCAATTTTTGAAACAAGTGGAAGTAGAAGGAGAGAAAAAGATGAGATTTGAGATTAACACTTGAAGAATGGGCTTTGCCCTAGGGTTTTTCTTGCCCTCTTTGATGAATGGCCGCCCAAATGAGGAAGGGGAGGGGGCTTGGGGTGTTTTTATAGAAGGAGAGGTGAAGTTTGTGGTGGAAAATGAAGCCACTTGTCCAATTTTCCATGGTTGATCAATAGATAAATCAATTTGCAAATATATATTGCAGTCACCCCCCTAACTCATCCTAACCCTCCATCTCATCATGATGGACCAAAAGTAACATAAAATTTCCGAAAATCACATACTACATGATTTGTTCAAACGCCCGAAATCGACACAGTTTGATTTCGTACGTATATCTGATTATTCAGATAATTTTTGCTCGTGAAAACGAACAAATCAGTACAAAAATAATTTAATTCTGAGAAGTAAAATAAAATAATTTTATTACTCGCTCGGAAGATTCCAGTATCAATTTTGGCACAAAACAGATATATACAGACTAATATCTGTATATATATAATGCTTATTAGCAAAATCGGGTGATATCTACAAAAAATATTTCAATTCTGGAGATATAAATAAAATAATAATAAAATAATTATTTTAATGCCAGCCCGGGATTTTCCAAACATTTTTCTCAAAAATGAGTTTTTTTAGGATTTTGTACAAGTGCACAAAACTGATACAATACCTGTATATACTTACTAGTATATGTGTCCAGGTAACTTTTTATGTGTGAAACCAAGAATTTCCCAATTAAAATATTTTAATTTAAAAATAATAATTATCCAATAATAATATTCGTTCGGGATATTACAATACTCCCTCCTTAGAATAGTTCTGTCCTCAGAACTACGTTAAGTCAAGAAAATAGACAAACACCCATGCACTAAATAACTCGGAGAAAGAAAGCTTATACGGCTTTCCGGCTCCCAAGTGACTCATCCACGAACTGGTTCTCCCAAGAACTCGACCTTGATCCCAACGCTGCCTAAAGAATCTGCCAAGGTCGAGGCGTAACTCTCGAGTCTTGGTCAGAACTACTAACGCTGGCACTCCCTGTCGCTTCATTACGCCTTCATTGTGGACTTCCTCTAATTTCTCTAGCATCTAAGTCATCCTTATCAGAAAAATGTGCAGACTTTCGTCAACCGGGTCCCCAATAACCCAAATTGAGTCATATATTTTCGAACTTCTGGGTACTCCTGTGATGAATTCCATACCGATATTCTGATATTTTCCTTCATCATCTTACCGCTTCAGTGCTTCACTCCCTGCATCTCATGCCTAAGCCTTCTGACTTGCTTACTTAAACTCGGTTGCAGCTTCCATCGTGCCAAAACTGAGCTTCAATCTTAAGTAATTACTTCAATACTGGCTTGACTGATCTCATCATCTTGCTTCTTACTTCCTTCACGGTCTTTGGCTGAGGCCAATTCTTCATTTATCTCGATCTTTTATAGTTCGGTAGCCACTCCCTCCTTAGAATAGGACATGGCCTACAAACATCACTTCAGACTTCCCAGATTCTCTCCTGTAATTTGCTCGAAGCTGACGCTCCATATGGTGTATTTAAACAAACCAAATCTAAACTCACCTTCTGCACACATCTCAACTCTCTTCTATCAACACCTCCCCAGCTAGGATATCCTCGAACACTATCATGTGTTTGGAGGATGGTAACATATATACTGGAATTAGTCCAGATATAGAAAAATTATAAAACATAAGTTGAAAGAAACAACAATATGAATTATAATTATCTACAACTAGCTAAAACCCGACTCCTAAAAGCATCCAGGTTTAATTTTCCTACTGTGTTGGACTGTAAATTGAAGTCGGCTCTGATACCACTCTGTAACGCCCCGATTTCTGGTAACTGGAAAACCATGACATAAGCCAGAATCTTTTCTTTAATTAGTCACAATACATAGAAATACAGGAAAATTTAAAACTTTTTATTCAACACAATGTATTACAAACCCGAATGTTACATAATTGCAATACATTACAACGGTGTTACAATAATACCTTTACAATTCCAAGTGTTACATCTTTCAACATATTACATCAGAGTATAATGAATAAAGAACAACACTTGGCATTCCACTTGGATGCTTTCCAACAATTAAATAATTTATAGCGGAAACTCTAATGAAATCGACTCCTTGCTCTCTCGCCTTGAGTCCTCCTGAAACCTGTACCTGTACTCCTGAAACCTGTACCTGCCCTTCTGCAATCAAATACCTATACTTCTCCAATCCAGTACTCGTACTTCTGCAATCCAGTACCTATTGAAGTGGAGACGTCAGTATTCACTGACGCTTTAAGGCTGATAACTAGCAGCGAATCTCAACTATAGCAGACAGATTGATGAAAGAGAAATGTGTATATATATTTGATGTGTCAGTGTATGCTATGACTTAGACTCTAATACAAGATTAACCAACACAATGATGCACTTATTCTAATGCAAGAAAGTCTCCGGAACAGTATGCATCCCATACTACATACGCCCCATCTCAAGCCGTTTCTCCATATATAGGGATTTGAACCCACGTTATGAATTCTACTATTTGTACTCATCCTGTTCCTGACATAATACAACATGACTGGTGACTATTGCCCGGCGTACCGGACCTCACACAAAAGCCAACACGAACTACAAGGTACTTGTCAACCAATCTTCCGTGCCCTTAACTGGTCATGAGAAGGCATAGAACCTACCGGGATCGTAGGGTCTATTTCCCTAGGAACCCTCTCATTTTTATCATGGCACATTCAGAAATTAACAATCAAGATACGAAACCCGTGCTCCCAACTTGTCATGGAAAAGCACCGCTCGTATCCCTTTGACAGGGGAATACATCCCGATAACACCACCTAGTGTCGGCCTATTAGAGAGGTTGGATTATAGGGTATCACCCCTAACACCAACTCTCACCCTTTGGCAATTTATAGATAAAAATGGTTAAGAAACTGTTATTACCCTAACGATGTCACTAACCCCAACCAAACAAGCGAGACATGCCACTGTGCTTCCAACTTGACATGAAAATGCACCATACGTGTCCCTCTTCTAACCAAACAAGCGAGAGCACCGTACATGTCCCTCTTCTAACTAAACAAGCGAGACATACTACTGTACTTCCAACTAGACATGAAAAGCACCGTACGTGTCCCTCTTCTAACTAAACAAGCGAGACATACTACTGTGCTTCAAAAGCACCGTACGTATCCCTCTTCTAACCAAACAAGCGAGACATACTACTGTGCTTCCAAATAGATATGAAAAGCACCGTACGTGTCCCTCTTCTAACCAAACAAGCGAGACATGCACTGTGCTTCCAACTTGACATTAAAAAGCATTGTAAGTGTCCTTCTTCTAACTAAACAAGCGACACATGCACTGTGCTTCCAACTTGACACGAAAAAGCACCGTACGTGTCCCTCTTCTAACTAAACAAGTGAGACATGCACTGTGCTTCCAACTTGACATGAAAAAATACCGTACGTGTCCCTCTTCTAACTAACAAGCGGGACATGTACTGTGCTTCCAACTTGACATAAAAAAGCACGTTCGTGTCCCTCTTCTAGAGAGTGTAGCAATTTTTCGACACAAATAACCAAGTCCTAATCTAGGCTTTTCAAGATCTCCTCGGATCCAATCATAGCCTACCTATTCAAGACAATACCTACATATGAGCCCAATAAGCTTCGTACGAGACAATGACATACATACGTGCCAAATAAGCTACGTATGAGATCAACAACTACATACAGGCCAGTCGATCCGCGTATGAGACAACAATATACATATGAGCCAAATAAGCCACGTATGAGACCAACAGCTACATACGGGCCAGGCGAGCCGCGTATGAGACAACAATATACATACGAGACAAATAAGCCACATATGAGACCAATAGCTACATACTGGTCAGGCGAGCCGCGTATGAAACCAACAGCTACATACGGGCTAGGCGAGCCGCGTATGAGAAAACAATATACATACGAGACAAATAAGCCACATATGAGACCAATAGCTACATACGGGCCAAGCGAGCCGCGTATGAGACCAACAGCTACATACGGGCCAGGTAAGCCGCGTATGAGACAACAATATACATACGAGATAAATAAGCCACGTATGAGACCAATAGCTAAATACGGGCCAGACGAGCCGCGTATGAGACAACAATATACATACGAGCCAAATCAGCCACGTATAAAATCAATAGCTACATACGGGCCAGGCGAGTCGCATATGAGCAAGACCACACATAAAACAACCATACAGGTAATCAACTTAGAAGCAACCAAATGTACATACTAGCAACTCTCGATCTTCTACAATTAGAAGCAACAGAGGAATCTACTAATAGTCTAATACAAACATTCTACCAAGTCCGAAAGTGCCATAAAAACCTCCCGACATCCTAGAAGCAACCAGTGCTACGCTTGTCAAAATTCGATAGAAATATACTTTTCAGAAAGTAAGAACATCTGCCAAAACTCTCTGGTGGAACACTATTTTAGATTCTTGTAAGGAATTCAAAATTCGGTCCATCGAACACATGCAAATAGTGTAACCCAACTGCAGATTTTCATCAAAAAGTTGAGACTTCGCAAGCTGGTAACTTTTGCTCCACTCGTCGGAATCTAACGAAACTGAGCAATTTGAAAAGGTGGGAATATCTACTAAAACTTTCCAGTTGACCAGTTGCTCAGATTCCATAAGGATATCCAAATTCCTATCCGTCGAACATACGCAAACAGTTACCGAACTACCGATTTTCAACAAAAAGTCGAAACTTCCGTAGCTTGTAACTTTTGCTCCACCTATCGGAATCTAACAAAACTGGGCAATTTAAAAAGGTAGGAACATCTACTAAAACTTCCCAGTTAACCAGTTGCTTAGATTCCGTAAGGAAATCAGAGTTTCTTCTCGTCGAACATACACAACCGGTAACAAAAACGGCCAACTTAACCCAAGAAAAACTGAAACTTTGAAAGCATATAACTTCTACTCTGCTTATCAGAATTTTGCCCAAGAGGCCAATTCGGAAAGGGGAGAACGTCTACTAAAATTTCTCTAATGGGTCTCTACCTCAAATTCAACAATTAAGACCCTCAAAAATCTCAATGAGTCAAAATAGTACCTACTCGGTCAGACAGCTTTTTGCTGTGTTTTCCAAAGGTCATAACTCCCACTCCACTTATCAGAATTTAGCCCGAAAAGCCAATTCGGAAAGGGGAGAACGTCTAATACAATTTCTTATATGGGTCTCTACCTCAAATTCGGCCACTAAGAGGCTCAAAAATAGCAATCAACAAAAATAGTGAGCAACTCAGTCAAGTTGCTGCTCTGTTTTTGCAACGACCATAACTTTTGCGTCTCTTATCCGAATTTAGCGCAAAAGGTCAATTCAGAAAGGGCAGAATGTCTACTATAACTTCCCTACAGTGTCCAAACTTCTAATTCCGCCAGGAGGACCAATTAAAAGCCCCTCGAACATACTGCGACACAATCCAAAACACAGTGTGCTCACTGTTTGGGCAAAATTCTCGCTATTTTGGGGAAAACACTCGTTTCGCCCATCAAAACTACTCCGAAAAATCTATAAAAATTAGAGAACACTAATAACACCTAACAGAACCTTCCACATAAATTTTGGGTCAAGATTCCTCCGTTTACATAGTTAACTAAAATCAACTCCACAACCACAAAAATCGAATCTTTTTCGTTCTATTTTTTGTTATATCACTTCAAACTTTGCATACACTTTACTCTAGCCCATATGCATATGAAACCACTTCAATAAAATAACATACAACCAAATAAACCTAATAATAACTAAAACGAACATGAGTTAAGAAAGCCCCACCTTGGAAGCGTATAGGAAGGACTAGCTTCGCCTTCTCCTCCTTGTTCTTGCTCCTTGTTCTTGCTTCTCCTCAAGAACACCTCCATGAAGAACCCATGAACTTCTAATCTCTTCTTTCTCTTTTGATCCTCTCTTTCTTTTCCTTTCTTTTCAATTTTTGAAACAAGTGGAAGAAGGAGAGAAAGAGATGAGATTTGAGATTAACACTTGAAGAATGGGCTTTGCCCTAGGGTTTTTCTTGCCCTCTTTGATGAATGGCCGCCTAAATGAGGAAGGGGAGGGGGCTTGGGGTGTTTTTATAGAAGGAGAGTTGAAGTTTGTGGTGAAAAATGAAGCCACTTGTCCAATTTCCCATGGTTGATCAATAGATAAATCAATTTGCAAATATATATTGCAATCACCCCCCCTAACTCATCCTAACCCTCCATCTCATCATGATGGACCAAAAGTAACATAAAATTTCCGAAAATCACATACTACATGATTTGTTCAAACGCCCGAAATCGACACAGTTTGATTTCGTACGTATATCTGATTATTCAGATAATTTTCGCTCGTGAAAACGAACAAATCAGTACAAAAATAATTTAATTCTGAGAAGTAAAATAAAATAATTTTATTACTCGCTCGGAAGATTCCAGTATCAATTTTGGCACAAAACAGATATATACAGACTAATATCTGTATATATATAATGCTTATTAGCAAAACCGGGTGATATCTACAAAAAATATTTCAATTCTGGAGATATAAATAAAATAATAATAAAATAATTATTTTAATGCCAGCCCGGGATTTTCCAGACATTTTTCTCAAAAATGAGTTTTTTAGGATTTTGTACTAGTGCACAAAACTGATATAATACCTGTATGTACTTACTGGTATATGTGTCCAGGTAACTTTTTATGAGTGAAAGCAAGAATTTTCCAATTAAAATATTTTAATTTAAAAATAATAATTATCCAAATATATTATTCGTCTGGGGTATTACAGCTGGGGGGCTATCCCCTGAAGTAGCCTGGTGCTGCCGGCCTCTTACTAGTGTTCCAGGTGTTCTTCCTATTCTGTACCACCTAGAACTGGTTCATATCTATCTCAGTAGTTGCGGCTCTCCGAACCAAGTTATCAAACCTTCTTATGCCCACGGGTATCATTCTGGACGTCAAGTTTGGCCTCAAACCCTGCTCGAACTTTCGTGCTTTCTTGGCTTCGTCCAGAACCATTTCTGATGCATACCTGGAGAGCTGGTTGAGTTTTGTTTCATACTCTCTCACTGTCATGCCACCCTGATGCGGTTTGTTTTTTGGGGGTGGCTGCACCAGGTGTGAGTTTTTCTCAATTTGTATTTTTGCAGAAGCTTCAGTACTGACGGTATGCCCGACCCTCAGCCGAGGGAATGGCTCAGGAGAAGGCAGGAGTGAGGTGGAGGTCGGATGCTCGGCTCAAATATGGAGGCTCGGCTCGGATCCGGAGGTCTCGTGTACCTGCACTCGGCCTAGGAACACCAGGGTTGATCCCGGTGCTAGGCCCTCCGACAATCTAGTCAGTCACTGAAGAGTAACAGTAACTAGGGTTTTGAGAGGGGAAAGATTGATTACCTTTTGAAGGGATAGAGGGCCTGGTATTTATAGGTAGTGCCAACTGGGTCTAGACCCGTTTGGGGCTGGGTCTGGACCCGGTTGCCCGTGGGCCTGACGTGGCGGAAGCCCAGGAGGCTTAGGGCTGACCTGGCAAATCTGATGATCGGGGGTGAACATATTTTGAGGGGATCCTATGGCCCAAGAGGGGCCACAACATCTGATGGATCCCCCCACTCCTAAAGGGCTGGGTAATCCAGCCGTGTATGAGTGGTTTTTTGCCTCTGTAGGAAGAGCGGGGTGGTGTGTATGGCGAAGAACGAGATCCGTATCTTCCAGAAGAGGTCAGTGGGGTAGGATGAAGGGTATCCCCTCTTGGAGTCACGAGGGGTACCGGGTGTAGAAGAGTCGGAGCTCGGATTGCCGAGTGTCGAGGGTCAGTGGACAAGTCCCCTCACTTGTTGGAAAAGCATGGGGACATCGAGATTCGTGGAATAGTAGGTCTTCTTGCTGTAGAGGATTTGGAACTCGGATTGCCGATCATTGAGGGTCGGTGGACGAGACCCCTCACTTGTTGGAAAAGCAAGGGGACGTCGAGATCTGAATAGGGGTCTTCTTGCCAAGCGTCTAGGGTCAGGAGGCGAGCCCCTCACTGGTTGGGGGATAATTTGGGACTCACAGTTGCATCCGAGCGTCGACCCTGAGGTCGCTTGGCCGAGCATAGGGGGTAGGTAGGCAAGCCCCCTCGCTTGTTGGAAAAGCAAGGGAACATAAGAGTCTGTGAGTAGGGGTCCTTCTTGCCGAGCGTCGAAGGTCGGGAGACGAACCCTTCACTGATTGGGGGATAACTTGGGGCTCGCGGTGACATCCGAGCGCCGTGCCCCAAGCCATTTAGGAGAAACTTTTTCTCGGTCGTGGTGTCGTCCGAGCGTCGAGGCCCAAGCAGTTTAGGAAAAACTTTTTGGGGCTCGCGGTGACATCCGAGCGTCGACCCTGAAGCCGTTTAAGAGAAACTTTTTGGGGCACATGGTGTCATCTGAGCGTCGAGGCCCAAGCAGTTTAGGAGAAACTTTTAGGGGCTCGTGGGGAGATCCGAGCGTCGACCCCAAAGCCGTTGAGAGAAACTTTTTCTGGCTCGCGGTGTCATCCGATCATCGAGGCCCAAGCAGTTTAGGAGAAACTTTTTTGGAGCTCGCGGTGACATCCGAGCATCGACCCTGAAGCCGTTTGAGAGAAATTTTTTTGGGGCACGCGGTGTCATCCGAGCATTGAGGCCCCAGTAGTTTAGGAGAAACTTTTTTGGGTTCGCGGTGACATCCAAGCGTTGACCCTGAAGCCATTGAGAGAAACTTTTTCTGACTCACGGTGTCATCTGAGTGTCGAGGCCCAAGTAGTTGAGGAGAAACTTTTTGGGGCTCGCGGTGACATCCGAGCGTCGACCCTGAAGCCATTGAGAGAAAATTTTTCTGGCTCGCGGTGTCATCCGAGCATCGAGGCCCAAGCAGTTTAGGAGAAACTTTTTAGGGCTCGCGGTGACATCCGAGCGTCGACCCTGAAGCCATTTGAGAGAAACTTTTGGGGCACGTGGTGTCATCCGTGTATCGAGGCCCAAGCAGTTTAAGAGAAACTTTTTGGGAGGAACTTGGGTGAATAAAGGTGAAGTGCTCGAGAAGTTGACCCTGCACACCGAGCCGCCGTGCTGGTCGACAGAGCCGAGGGTAAGAAGGTATTTTTGCACTCTAGGCTGACGACATCAAGATCTTAGTAGCCGTTAGATCTTGATGATGAAGATCAGACGGCCAGATCTCTTTGCGGAATTCGAGGAGTCCCGTCTGCGCTTATAAATCCCCCTCCCCTCACCCCACTTCTTCACTTCGCTTTCATCCTCTTCATAACAGAAATTTCCTTGCACACTGCCGGTGACCTCTTTCCGTTGACCTTTGCGTACTCCGGTGAACCAGGTTAGTATTTTTGCTTTAAAATGTCACAGTCTCAGTCCGGCTCTGAGGCAGGCACTTCAGGTCGCACCAGGAGGAGGTGCTTCGTCTTTGATAGCTTTCTCGTCGGGTGACTTGCACCCGGTAAAGGAGGAGGTTCTATCAGTTGGAGGGTCGGATAGTGAGGGCGACGTAGCTTTCATCGTAGAGCCCTTGCAATCCCGTAGGTCGGGTAAGGAGCCTGTAGAGGAGGAGCACGAAGAGAGAGACCCCGAGGGAGAGGGGCTTGAGGAGGAGACTGAGTCCAGGGAAGGAGGCCCGGAAGAAGAGGATCAGGTCAAGGAGGGTGATGGTCAAGAGGGGTCCGAACGAGGGACGAGGCCCGGAAGAAGAGGATCAGGTCAAGGAGGGTGATGGTCAAGAGGGGTCCAAACGAGGGACTGAAGGTGGTGGTGATCATGGCGAGGTCGGAGGGACCATGAAAGAGGCAGAGGAAGAAGAGACACACCTCCCACCGTTGCCTCCCCTAGCAACCCCTTCCCCCGATAGGAAGGATCGCCCCCGAAGGAGGAAGAGGAAGTGGATATGGCTCGACAGTCTGGCCGAGAAGGACAAGTATGATTATGGCTCCGGGTTTAAGTACCCCCATCTCTCGAGCAAAAACCCAGGGTCGATCAGGATGTATCCTGACGACGTGGAGGATCTTCTGGCGTACACCTCGCTGCTGAGGTACGAGGGCCGGTCCATGATCAAGATGGACAGCGTGAAGTGTGCCTTGCACAGGGACTACTTGCCCATTTTGAGGGCGGCTTACTTCATTCCGAGGCAGTTCGAGCTTATTGTGCCGAACCCAAGAATCCACCCGACCACTGCGCTTTAGTCAAGCTTCTGCATGTTCCCTGAGGACGCTTTCGTCTCGGGGTTGAGACTTTCGCTGCATCCGTTGATCAAGAGGGTGCTAAACTGGGGGGAGTTGAGCCCCATGCAGTACGGTCCCAACTCTTGGAAACACTTAGTGTGTTTCATTTTGAAGTGTCAGGAGAAGGGGATTATGCCGAGGCTGACTTACTTTCGAGCCATCCTGGGAATGAGCTCGCTCGGGGACCAGGAGGGGATTTTCTATCTTTCGCCCCATCCTCACAAGAAGGTGATGCACGGACATCCGGACTCCATCAAGGGGTGGAAAGAGAAGTACTTCATAGTCCGGAGCGAGAAGTCTTAGGACATCCCCACCGTTTGGAATTTTGGAAAGCCGAACCACAAGCCGCCAAAGAGAACAGATCTGACTGTGAAGGAGTGGGCGAAGGTCGATAAGACGTGGAGGGGCACAGCATCGGGTGGCCTCGCGTCACGGAGCTACACCTCGCCCGAGCGGGACTGAGCCCGGCCAACCCTAGTATGTTTTTGTTTCCATTCTGTTTTTCTTCCTGCCTTCGCGTTAACATGTTCACCTTTCTTTTTTGTAGAAATGTCTGCCAAGGAGCTCGATAAACGAAACATCGTAGTAGCCCTGGCCACCAAGAGGAGGGCCGATATGGTGAAGAAGGCCGCCCCGGGGTCAGGGACCAGCCAAGCCGCAACTCCAAGGCCCGAGGAGTCGACCCCGAAAAGGACGAAGAAGCATCACCACCACCATTCGTCGAGGTCGACGAGAGATCCGGGGGCGAGCTCCGGGAGCAAAAAGGTTGTTGAGGTCGCGAAGGGACCTCTCCCGCCACTCCGACCGGATGCCGCAGAAATGGTGGGTCGGCAGGGCATGAGGCCGTATGCCCCCGATTGGGGGGTCAAGACGGGGATACGCTCCTCGAAGGACCCGGTTGCGGTGGAGGTGGTGGAGCACCTCGCCATGGAGCGGGATCGCATGAACCTAGTGGTGGAGATGGCTAATAAGTCCTATATGAGGTTCGCTCAGGCCCACCTCGCGGTAAGTCTTCCTTCTGTATTTTGGTTTTAGCTTTGCAAAGAATTCTTCTAACTTGATCCTCCTCAGCCAGGTGATGCAGCATGCGTAGCACTTTCACAAGTGCCTCAAGAAGGAGATCTTCATCGAGAGGAAGAACGCTGAACGCTATCTTTGGTAAGCCACTCAGCTGAAGGACGAGCTAACGGTGGCGGAGACTGCCCTTGCGGTCGCCCAAGCCCAGCTGGTCTCCAACACAGAGCATCATGCGAATGAGCTGGCGCAGTTCAAGGCAAAGGCCAAGAAGGATAGCGAGGAGGCGGCGATCACCATGGCGGACACCCTGATTGCCTCGCAGGACAAGGCTTATAACAAGGCCAGGGAACACATTCTGAAGATTTATCCGGACCTTCGGATCAGACATCTCCACTACGGGTGGCAGTTCCCCGAGCTTCCGCTAACGCCCCGCAGCGGGGAGGACGAGGAGCAGGGGGACGCTTGATTGGAGGCCGGGGGCGACCAAGGTGATGAAGAGGTGTCGTCCCCCTCCTAAATAGTAGTCTAGGATTTTCCTTCTTTTTTTTTGTAATTGCCGAACGTGGACTGGCCACCACTTTTTTGTAACGAGAAAATTTTTGATTATAAAAGAGGATTTTTTTGTCCGATGCTCTAGGACTTGTGTTTTTTTGTCTCTTTTGTGACCTGTTGCTTTTCCCGTCTTTTGATAGACACATGAGGTCCTTGGCGCCGACCTTGGTTCTGCTGAGGTCTCCTGGGTCCGAGCTGGGCTGGGGGCCACGGAGAGTGTTCTGGCCCGCCAATGTAAGAAAGCTCGGGATCGAGTGGCCGCAGTAAATTACTTTATGAACAAGTCTAGATAGCTCAATTTGGTGGTTGCTCGTCTGAAGATGGCCATAGCCGACCGGGACTGGTGGGCAGTTGAGACAAATTGGTCAATCTCGGATGCCTCGAGTGGGCGGTCGGCTTCGGAGTCTTTTCTTCTTGAGGCTGTTGTAGAAAAAAAGCTGGAGATCCATAGGCTGAAGCTCATGCTAGGCACCGGTCTGGTCGAGGAGGCGAGCAATTCTGTGTTAGGAACTTCTCTAACCTTTTAATTGGAGGAGGCCCAGCCAGCCGATGCGGTAAGCTCCGTTGCCGGGGTACCCTCGATGGTCGGGCCGGCCGAGCGTGCGAAGGATCCCGCTGGAAGCACCGAGTTTGAGTTTTAAGCCGAGCGATGAGTGATTTGTAAGCTTCTCATTGTATTGGGCAGCCGTTTGTGGCGCTCTATGAGTAATGAAAACTTTGACTTTTTTTCTTTGGTGATTTGTTGAGTGAAGGCAGGAGTGTAGCTCGAGGTCGCCACCGAGGCAAAAGGAGCGGTCGGTCTGCGGCTTGCTCGGGAGCCGAACCGTAGTTTCTTGCCGGTAACGCCCATTGAGTGACGTTTCGCCTTCCGATAAATATTAATGGCAACATTTTGCCTTCCGTTGTTTGGACTTTCTGATGTAATAAATGTGCTGCTCAGGGGGCTATATAATCCCGAACTCCTCATTGTTTTTCATCAGCCACTGGTTGTGACTTATCTACCACCCTCTGACAATTCAGGGTTTCGACTCCGAGGTTCGTTGACCCCGACCTGTCAGCGGGTGAGAGGTAGGTTGACCTCGGAGGTGAGACTCGGGTGCCTACCGAAGGTAGGCACCCATAAGCAGAATTATTGTCAGAGAGTTTCGGGTTGGTGACTCACCTGTCACCCTCGAACAATTTGGGATTTTGGCTCTGAGGGCCGTAAACCCCGGGTTACTCGCGGGTGAGTAGCGGGTCAACCAATTGGTCCGGAGGCTGGGCGAGAGTCTTGGGTCGGTGGCTCCCCTGGCACCCTCGAACAATTCGGAGTTTTGGCTCTAAAAGCTGCAAACCCCGAGTTGTTCGCGAGTGAGAGGTTGGTCAACCAACGATCTGGGGCTCAGGGCGTTTGTCGAAGGCGAGTGCCCTAAATCTTTAATGAAAATTTTTAGAACGGGTGTGGTTGAAGGTCGTCTCCGAGCATAAAGGACATGGCTTGAAAAAGCCGAGGTCTTGCTCGAGGTCAACACCGAGCCCTCATGTGCACACCTAGGAAAGATAGCACGGGTGTAGCTGGCGGTCATCATCAAGTGCATAGGTTGATGGGTTTGAAAAAGCCCAAACCATGCTCGAGGTTGATGCCGAGCCCCCATGCCTAAGAGAAGCCAGTGATGGGCGTAGTTGCAGGTCATCGCCGAGCATAAAGATCGCGTGGCTTTGAAAAAATCCAAGGCCTTGCTCGAGGTTGATGTCGAGCCCCCACACCTGTTTTCGGGTAGATAGCACAGGTGTAACTGACGGTCATCACCGAGCGCATAGGTTGATGGACTTGAACAAGCCCAAACCATGCTCGAGGTCGATGCCGAGCCCACATGCCTAAGAGAAGCCAGTGATGGGCGTAGCTGCAAGTTGTCACCGAGCGTAAAGGTCGCGTGGCTTTGAAATTAGCCAAGGCCTTGCTCGAGGTTGACGTCGAGCCCCTACACCTGTTCTCGGGTAGATAGCACGGGTGTAGCTGACAGTCATCGCCGAGCACAGAGGTTGATGGACTTGAACAAGCCCAACCCATGCTCAAGGTTGATGCCGAGCCTCCATACCTTAGAGAAGCCAGTGATGGGCATAGCTGCAGGTCGTCGCCGAGCGTAAAGGTTGCATGGCTTTGAAAAAAGCCAAGACCTTGCTCGAGGTCGATGCCGAGCCCTCACACCTGTTCTTTGGTAGATAGCACGGGTGTAGCTGACGGTCATCGCCGAGTGCATAGGTTGATGGGCTTGAACAAGCCCAAACCATGCTCGAGGTTGATGCCGAGTCCCCCATGCCTAAGAGAAGCCAGTGATTAGTACAGTTGCAGGTCATCTCCAAGCGTAAAGGTCGCGTGGTTTTGAAAAAAGCCAAGGTCTTGCTTGAGGTCGACGCCGAGCCCCCACACCTGTTCTCGGGTATATAGAATGGGTGTAGCTGACGGTCATCACCGAGTGCATAGGTTTATGGGCTTGAACAAGTCCAAACCATGCTCGAGGTTGATGCCAAGCCCCCATGCCTAAGAGAAGCCAATGATGGGCGTAGCTGCAGATCGTCGCCGAGCGTAAAGGTCGCATGGCTTTGAAAAAAGCCAAGGCCTTGCTCGAGGTCGGCGCCGAGCCCCCACACCTGTTCTCGGATAGATAGCACGGGTGTAGCTGGCAGTCATTGCCGAGCGCACAAGTTGATGGGCTTGAACAAGTCTAAACCATGCTCGAGGTCGATGCCAAGCCCCTATACCTTAGAGAAGCCAGTGATGGGCGTAGCTGCAGGTCGTCGCCAAGCATAAAGGTCGCGTGGTTTTGAAAAAAGCCAAGGCCTTGCTCGAGGTCGACGCCGAGCCCCCACACCTGTTCTCGGGTAGATAGCACGGGTGTAGCTAGCGGTTATCGCCGAATGCATAGGTTGATGGGCTTGAACAAGTCCAGACCATGCTCGGGGTCGATGTCGAGCCCCCATACCTTAGAGGTGACTTTTTCTGGCTCAAGGTGCCGTCCGAGTGCCGAGCCCTAGGCTTGTATGAGAAGCTTTTTGTGGGTCGCGGTTTCTTCCGAACACCGAACCCCAAGCTTGTAAGGGAAGCTTTTTGTGGATCGCAGTTTCTTCCGAACGTCAAACCCCTATCTTGTAAGGGAAGCTTTTTGTGGCTCGCAGTTTCTTCTGAGGGTCGAGCCCAAAACATGTTTTTTAAGAGAGCTAATACGAAGCCGAAGCTTGTTTTAAGAAACCTGGCATAATTACAACATATTTTGACTTTACAAAACAAGGCACGATGTGCCGATTACATTTTTTATGATTTACATGGGGGCATCTGCAGAGGCTAATCCTCCCCTTCGAGGAATTTGATGAGGTGCTCCGCATTCCAGGGCCTCTTGACAGCCTTGCCCTCCGGGTCGGTGAGGCGGTACGTGCCCGAGCGTTCAACATCAGAAACCTTGTACGGGCCCTCCCAGTTTGGGGCCAGTTTCCTCTTTTGGTCGGAGTTAGATACCACCATCTTTTGGAGAATGAGGTCCCCTAGCTTGATGTAGAGGGGACGCACCTTTTTGTTGTAGAACCTTTTGATCCTCTGTTGGTAGGTGTTTCTTCTGATGGCAGACTTCTCCCTGACCTCGTCTATGAGATCCAGGTCGGCACGTAGCTGTGCCAAGTTGCTTGCTTCGTCGAAGGTCATGATCCGGGGCAAAGAGAGGCCGATCTCCAGGGGAATTACGGCCTCCGTACTGTAGGTCAGATTGAATGGCGACTCTTCCGTAGGGATTCTTTCGTCGTTCGGTGGGCCCAGAGAACGCTCAGCAGCTCGTCGACCTATAACCCCTTGGAAGAGTTATCAAGTTATTTTTGAGACCGTCAAGGATTTGGCGGTTCGCGTTCTCGGCCTGGCCGTTCGACTGCGGGTGGCATACCGAAGAGAAGCGCTGCTGGATCCCGAGATCCTCGTAGAACTTTCAGAAATTCTTACCCGTGAATTGAGTCTTATTATCTGTGATGAGTACGTGTGGAATCCTGAATCGACAGACGATGTGCTTCCAGAAAAATTGTTGGGTCTGCTACTCGGTGATCGTGGCCAGGGGCCCGGCCTCGATCCACTTTGTGAAGTAGTCGATTGCCACTATGAGAAACTTTCTTTGGCCCGTTGCCTTCGTAAATGGGCCTACCAGATCCATCCCCCACATAGCAAAAGGGGTCGGACTGGCCAGGGAGCGGAGGTTTGCTTGCGGATCTCTTCTCTCCGAGGAGAACCTTTGACAAGGGCCATACTTCTTTATCAGGGCCAGGGCGTCTTGCAACATTGTGGGCCAGTAGTACCCGTGATTCAGAGCCTTCCAAGCAAGCGATCGGCTTCCCATGTGGCACCCGCCAATTCTTTCATGGAGCTCCTTGAGAGCGTACTTTGCTTCGTCGAGGGTTAAGCAGCGAAGGTAGGGTCTTCCGTCTTTCGTGGTGTATGATCGTTTGAAGAGGGTCTCGCTGATCATCATGAACCCCTCTGAACGTGTAATATCCCGGACGGATATTATATTTATATGATTATTATTTTTTTATTATTTTATTATTATTGAAATTTTTTTTGTGGATATCACCCGGTTTTGTTAAATAACATTATCTGTATATATATACCAATATGTATACATCTGTATTGTATCAAATTTGATGAACCGGATAGAGCCTTTCGACTCCAGCCAAATTGTATTGTATCAAATTGGTACTGTAATCTTCCGAGCTGATAATAAAATTTATTTTATTATTATTTTTGGAATTTATTTATTTTTATACGGATTATGCGGTTTAACAAACGGAAACTATCGGTATACATATATATGCATACATATGCGTATTGTATCGATTCGTATGTTTGTAAAAATTATGTTGTGTATTTTTGGACAAAAATATCCCTTTTTGTCATGATAGATCAATTAGGATGGCTAAGTTTTGATTAAAACTAGGATTAAAGATACATAAGAGCTTAGGGTATGTTCTTCTAGAAGCCCTCTCTCTTCCACCTCACGCTCCACCTCACCCCCTTCCACCATACCTCCACCTCACCACAAGTATGGCCGGCCCATGATTTGTGCAAGAGGGTTTTTGAAAACTCCCTTGGTGCATTTTGCACTCTCCCCCTCCCTTCCATCCTATAAATATCCCCCCCCCCCCCCCACTTCACTCTTGTCTCATTTTTACAAAGACAAAAAAAAGCGGAAAAGAAAGAGAGAACAAAAACTCTAATTTGAGAGTTCTTCATTGTAGGTTGTAGTAGAAGCTAGGAGGAAGGAGAAGGTTTCTAGGCTAGTTCTTCCTACAAAGAAACTACAAGGTGGGGGTTCTCTACTTCTTTTGTGGTGTTTTATTTCTCTTTGGGTAGATTCTTGTTCTTCTTGTTCTCTTTTGTTGTGTGTTGTTGAGTGTTTTGTTCTCTTTGTGGTGTTGTGTTGTTGATTCTCTTGTTGTGTTCTAAAATCACATGAGCTAAGTTCTAAGCATAAATAATAGTAAGTGAATAGTAGAACTTTAATAAGAACATAAAGATTGAATCTTGGATTGTTGTAACTTTTGTTCTTCTTGTTGTTATTTGGACTAAATGAACATAAGTGTATGGTGATTTGTATACATACCCATCTTTGGGTTGTAGAACTTGACTTGGAACCAAGGACATAAGCATATGGGGATTTGTTTACACACCCATTTTTGGGTTGTAGGACTCAACAAGGACTATGGACATAAGCATATAAAATTGTGTAGTAGAAGTAATTACTTACCCATTTTGGGGTTGTAGAACTGAATAAAAAATGAGTCTTTATTATTTATTGCTCTCTACTTGATGAATTAACAAATCTTGCTAATTCTTAGTTCATAAAAAGGGTAAACGTGTTGTATGTAGGAACTAAGAAGTTAAAGAAAAGGAGATGGCAATAAGTAGGACTTGTAAATTTTGTTGTGTGTAGTTTGTAGTTCATGCTTAAATTATGTTTCATACTTAAGTGTAGTAATTCATGTTTAAGTAGTAATAAAGATCCATCCTTAGTAGTAGAATCCAAGCTTGTGTTGTCTACCAAGTTGTAGGAAACTCATGCTATGTTATATACCATGCTTAGTTATTGTAGGTAATGTAGTAAAGAAACTCATGCTATGTTGTACACCATGATAATTTGTTGTAGGATAATGTAGTACATACTCATGTGTAATTTGTAGCTATTATCTATGCTTAAGTAGTAGTAGAAGTTTCATGCTTAAGGTGTAGTAAATATACCATGCTTAAGTTGTAGTAGATATTCATGCTTAAGTTGTGGTAAATTTCCATGTTTAAGTAGTAGTAAAGATCCATACTTGAGTTGTAGAAATGATCCATGCTTAGTAGTAGATATCCATGCTTAAAGTGTAGTAGATACTCATGCTTGAGTCGTAGTAACTATTCTTGCTTAAATAGTTGTAGGGTTAGATTTGTTTACATGTGTTAAAAGTAGAATTTTGACCCGAAATTTATATGAGACGTTCTTAGGGGTGTTATTACCATGCAAGAATTTTGGTAGATTTTTCGGAGCAGTTTTGAGGGGTGAAACGATCGTTTCCCCCAAAATAGAGAGCTTTAGGGCAAAACAGTGAAGTCTGCGTTTTCGGGTTAGCATCGCAGTAGGTTCAAAGGGATAAAACTTAGGGCTCCTCTCGGAATTAGAGGTTCGGACCAACTAGGAAGTTGTAGTAGACATTCTCCTCTTTCCTAATTGACCTCTTGGGATAAATTCCAATGAGAGACGCAAAACAGCAACTAGCTGTTCGGCTGAAAATTGCTGTTTTGGTTGCTTGATACTTTTGAGTGTTTTACCGGAGGAATCTGAGGTTCGGACCAACTAGAGAGTTGTAGTAGAGACTTTTCCCTTTCCGAATTGACCTCTCGGGTTAAATTCTGATACGCGGAGTAGGAATTATGGCCCTTGCAAAACACAGCAACTAGCTGTCTGAAGGTATGCTTACTGTTTCACTTCTTCGTAGTTTTTGAGTCTTTTACTGGTTGAATCTGAGGTTCGGACCAACTATAGAGTTGTATTAGAGACTCTCCCCTTTCTAATTTGACCTCTCGGGTTAAATTTCGATAAGCGGAGTAGGAGTTATGGCCCTTGGAAAATACAGTAAATAGCTGTCTGACTGAGTACTTACTGTTTCACTTCTTTGTAGTTTTTGAGTGACTTAATGGTAGAATCTGATGTTCAGACCAACTAGAGAGTTGTAGTATATACCTTCCCCTTTCCGAATTGACCTCTCGGGCTAGATTCCGATAAGCGGAGTAGGAGTTATGCCATTTGCAAGGTACAGCAACTAGCTGTCTTGACTGGGTTCTTGCTGTTTTACTTCTTTGATGTTTAGAGTGTCTTACCTGTAGAATCTGAGGTTCGAACCAACTAGAGAGTTGTAGTAGACACCTTCCTCTTTCCGAATTGGCCTCTCGGGCAAAATTCTGATAGGCGGAGTGGGAGTTATGTTATTTGGAAGATGCAGCAGCCAAGTTGGACTAGAAAGTTGCTGTCTTGGCTTCCTTATAGTTTAAGAGTGTCTTACCTATTGAATTGGAGGTTCGGACCAACTAGAAAGTTGTAGTAGACGTTCCCACCTTTCCAAATTGACCACTTGGGTTAAATTCCGATAAATGGAACAAAAGTTGTAGGCTTTTATGTCGCCTTTGGGCTTTTCTTTGGTAGTATGTCTATTTTAGACTGTTAGAAGATTCTTCTGTTACTTCTAATTATAGAAGATTAAGTTTTGCTAGTAAGTACGTTTGGTTGCTTCTAGGTTGATTACCTATATGGTTGTTTTATGTATGGTTGCTCATACGCGGCTCAACTGGCCCGTATGTAGTGGTGGTCTCATACGTAGCTTATTTGGCTCGTATGTATGTTGTTGTCTCATACGCGGCTCAACTGGCCTGTATGTAGCTGTTGGTCTCATACGCAACTTATTTGGCTGGTATATATGTTGTTGTCTCATACGTAGTCTGCCTGGCTCGTATGTAGTTATTGGTTTCATACGTAGCTTGTTGGCTCGTATGTGTTCTGTTTACTTGTATGTAGCTTATTAACTAGTATGCAGTTTTGTTGTGCTCGTCTAGGGCGATATTATTGTCCTAGGGCTATCGACCATCAAGATGTGTGTTTACCTTACTCCTAAGGGACTGTGGACGAGTCACTCCTTGTGTACCATCGGATCTTAACCGGTGTAGGTTGATCGCGGACCGAAGCGTAGACGAAATCCAAGTTCAGGGTAGTAGCATGCGAATACATTCGTATTGCCGGGGTCTTGGACCGATAGGCCATGAACCAGATCCTTAGGGATTCTGGTAAGTCTAGGTTGAGCAGTCTAGTAGAGTTATCTTGCGAAGTCTAACTTAAGACCTAGCATGTTGTGCTAATACTATTGTCATCCCACAGTTGTTTAAGGTTAGTGACATTGTTAGGGTAGTAACTTATGGCTATTGCCACCTAACCATTACTTATAATCATTATTCGCCGAAGGGAAAGAGTTGGTGTTAAGGGTGATTCCTTATGATCCGAACTATCCTATAGGCCGGCACTAAGCGGTGTTATTGGGTTGTACCCTTCTTGTCAAAGGGATATGGTCTGTGCCTTCTTACGAGTTGGGAGCACGGGATCCGTATCTCTTCTGTCAATTTCTGGAGTGCCTTGATAAGTGGGAGCAATTCCTGTCGGAGCTAGGGGGATGAACCCCCCGAAACTCCATCTTGTCTTATATCTAAGGGCGAGAAGCCATAGACTACGGTCTGGCTAGGGGGCGGTAGGGAATGTTTCGAGCTAATCTGCATCCGCGAAAACTCCAAGGATTCATCAGATATTTAAGTGAGGTCCGGTGCGCCCGGCGGGAATAGACCGTTTTAGGGCAACCTCATCAGTCATGTCTAATCTTCAGAAACAAGTCGAGTACAAGAATAGAATTCATGGCGCGGGTTCAAATCCCTATATATGAAGAAACGGCTTGATATGGGGTGTATGTAGTATGGATTGCATACTGTACTAGATTCTTGCTTACATTAGAATAAGTGCATCCTTGAATTAATAAGTCTTGCATTAGAGTCTAAGTCATAAGCATACACTGACACATCAACTATACATACACGTTTCTCTTTTCATTAATTTGTCTGCTTTAAGTAGAGAATCGCTGCTAGTCATCAGCCCTAAAGCATCAGTATATGTACTGACGTCTCCATTTCAATAGGTACTGGATTGCAGAGGTACAGGTACAAAATTCAGGAGGACTCAAGGCGAGAGAAGCAAGAGTCGATTTTAGTTCCGATGTAATTTATACTGTCTGCTGTTGTTCTATTTGTAATAATTGTTGTAAATTATTATTTGTTGGAAAGCATCCAAGTAAAATACCAAGTGTTGTTCTTGTTCATTATACTCTGATGTAATTCGTTGAAAGTGTAACACTTGGAATTGTAAAGGTATTATTGTAACACTGTTGTAATGTATTGTAGTTTTATAACATTCGGACTTGTAAAACATTTGGTGTTGAATAAAAAGTTTTAAATTTTCCAGTTTTTTCTGTTGAGACTAATTGAAGGAAAGATTCTGGCTTATGTCGCGATTTCTCAGTTACTGGAAATTGGGGCATTACAGAACGGACCCTGACCTGCCTTGCCTCGACTCGGTCTTCGGGGAGCTCTCTTTTGATTAGAAACTTTCTGATGGGAGTGGTCCAATCGTCAGGATGAGCTCTGTCTTCGATGCAGAAGGTCTCGGGGAGGTCGGTACTCGGCTTTAGGAGTACTTTGATCATGATGGTGCGGTCGAGACCTTCGAAGGACGAGGAGGCTAACTTTGATAGAGCATCGGCCAGGGCATTCTGCTCTCTGGGGATCCTCAAGACTGCAGATTCATCAAAGGATGCCAAGAGCCGCTGGACCACAGCCAAGTACCGAATCATCCGATCGTCACGGGCCTCGTACTCTTCGGTGATCTGATTGACCACGAGCTGAGAGTCGCTGAAGGCTCTGATCTGTCTGGTGCCTGCCTGATGTGCCAGGGTGAGCCCGACAATCATGGCTTCATATTTGACCTCGTTATTGGAGGCCGGGAAGTTGAAGCAGATGCAATATTGGAGAAGGAAGATGTTAGGTCCTCGCAAAATGATGCCCGCACCACTCCCCGCTTCGCAGGAAGAGTCGTCGACGTAAACTTCCCACATCTGGTCGGCCTCCCCACTTTCGGGTTGCTTGGAGATGGTGCATTCCGTGATGAACTCGGCGAGGGTCTGCCCTTGATGGCCGTTCTTGGCTGATAGCCGATGTCGTATTGACTGAGCTCGATCGACCATTTGACCAGTCGACCAGAGCTCTCGGGCTTGTAGAGTACGGTCTTCAGGGGCTGGTCTGTGAGGACCTGGATTGAGTGCGCTTGGAAATAGGGGCGGAGCTTCCGCGTGGCCATAACCAGGGCATAGGCCACCTTCTCAATTTTTGAGTATCTGGTCTCGACGGCGAGCAGAACCTTGCTCACATAGTACAGCGACTTTTGGACTCCGTCCTCTTCTCGAACGAGAACAGCACTGAGCACATTTTCCGAAGCTGAAAGATAAAGCCAGAGGGGCTCACCTGGCTCGGGCTTGCTTAGGAGATGAGGGTTGGTGAGGTACTCTTTCAATTGGGCGAACGCCTCTTGCTGCTGAGTACCCCACTTGAAGCCTCCGGTTTTGCACAAACCATTGAAGAACGGGAGAGACTTCTCTCCAGACTTGGAGAGGAAACGTTCGATGGCCGCCAGTCTTCCCGTGAGTCTCTGAACTTCTTTGATGTTTATAGGGGAGCCATGTTTATTATGGCCTGGATCTTCTCGGGGTTTGCCTCGATGCCGCGCTAGCTGACGACGAACCCTAGGAATTTCTCTAAGGAGATGCCGAACGCACACTTCGCCGGATTGAGTCTCATATTGTCGGTCCGAAGGAGCCCAAAGGCTTCCTCCAGGTCGGCAACGTGGTCTTGTCCCCGCTGGCTCTTGACAAGCATGTCGTCAACGTACACCTCCATGTTGCGACCGATTTGGTCTTTAAAGACTCGGTTGACGAGCCTCTGATAAGTAGCACCGGCATTCTTAAGCCCGAAAGGGTATTACTTGGTAGAAATAAAGACCTTGTTCCATGACGAAGGATGTCTTGGCTATATCAGGGGGAACATTCAGATCTAGTTGTAGCCTGAGAAGGCATCTATGAAAGAAAGGAGCTCGTGACCCAACGTCGCATCGATTAGAGCATCGATGCTGGGGAGAAGGAACGGATCTTTGGGGCATGCCTTGTTGAGGTCGGTAAAGTCTATGCAGATTCTCTAGCACCTGCTCGCCTTTCTGACCATCACGACGTTCGCCAACCACTCAGGGTAGCTGACCTCCTGTATGAAATGAGCGGACAAGAGTTTGTCCACCTCCGCTTTCACTGCTTGCTGCCTCTCTGGGGTGAACTTACGCAGTTTCTGGACGATTGGCTTCGAACCGAGGATCATGCTGAGTTTGTGCATGATCAGGTCTTCGGAGATCCCGGGCATATCGGAGGGCTTCCAGGCGAAGAGGTCGACATTGCGACGAATGCAATTGATCTGGTCGGACTTGAGGTCGGGCACGAGGGAGCAGCTCATGCAGAACCACTTTGATATGTCCCCTGTCTCGAACGAGACATCTTCTAGTTCGTCCGCCGGCTCAGGCTCGGACTGGCTTCTTTCAGGCTGCAGCTCGACGGCATCCAGGGGAAACACACTGCCCCCGACCGCCGTCATATAGCACGACCATGCTGCTTCTTGGTTCCCTCGGACGACTCCGACACCTAACTAGGTGGGGAATTTTAGCTTTTGGTGGTAGGCCGAGGGAACAGCCTGGAGGGAGTAGAGCCCTGGTCGGCCGAGGATGGAGCTGTAAGCCGCCTTGACGTTTACAACCATGAAGTCCATCGACTCGGTCCGTCTGTGAGGGGTCGTCTCGGTGGTGACATCTAAGGTCACGATCCCCTCTATTGGCACTGGGATGCCGGCAAACCCGTGCAGGGTGTACCCGGTTGGCTTCAGCTTATCCCGGGAGAGCTTGAGGTTCTCAAATGCATCCAGAAAGAGGATGTTCACCGAGCTCCTATTGTCTACGAGGATCTGACGGGCCTCGTAGTTAGCCATGCTGAGGCTGATGACTAGCGCATCACAGTGTGGAGCCGGACTCCCTCCAGGTCTTCCCTTGAGAAGGAGATAGGGAGCTGCTGGACATGGGGGGAAAGGAGACCCCGAACGGCGTTTACCTCTCAGACGAATGCCTTGCAGAAAGTGCTAGACTCTCCTCCCATGGGCCCCCTATGGACGCAATGCAGGATGGCTTGACCCTCGGTTTCTTCAGGCTCAGGGTTCCGCTCGGGATGTGGTTTGGGGGCGCGAGGAAGAGGAAAAGGCTTCCGGTTCCTCGTGTCTCTTCGGTCCCAGGCATCTTCTCGTGTGAATTCTCGGAGGTACCCTCGTTGGATGAGGGCCTTGATTTTGTCCTTCAGGGCCTGGCAGTAGTCGATGTCGTGCCCGTTGTCCCGGTGGAAGCGGCAATAGAACCACTAGTCTCTTTTCTTATTGTTGGTCGGTCGAGGTGGCATCTGGACAAGGTCCCTATCCTCGATCGCTAAGAGGATAGCCGACACGTTCTGTGTCAGTGGCGTGTACCTCTCGAAGCGCAGGATCGCAGGGACCTTCTTTGTGATGGTTCTGTCTTTTGGGACCTTCTTTGCTGGCTCTGCCTTGTCGGCCTTGCACTTCCCCTTTCCCTGAATCTCCTTAGTGTCCTCGAGATTTAGGGCCTCTTCGGCCTGGATGTACTTTTCGACCCGATTGAGCAGGTTAGGGAAATCGAAGGGAGGTTTCTTTCCCATGGAGGCCTTCAGCTAGCCGTGCCGGATGTTGTGTCAAAATGCCACCGAGGCAACCCCAGCATCGAAGGAGGAGACCGACCTTGCCTCCATGGTGAACCTCCGGACGAACTGCCAGAGCAACTCCCCTTCCTTCTGTCGAAGGTCCAGTAAGGACGTGCTCATCTTTTCGGCTTTTCTGTTGGTCACAAAGTGGGCCAGGAAATTGGCTTCCAGCTTGTCGAACGAGTAGATCGAGCCGGGGATGAGCTTGGAGAACCATTCCCGAGCCGGACCCCGGAGAGTGGCAAGGAAGGCACGGCATAGGAGGGGATCCGAAGCGCTTTGAATCATCATGAAGGTCTTAAAACCCTCCATGCGATCAGTAGGATCACTCTCGCCATCATAGGTCCCGAATTGGGGAGGTCGGAAATTCCGAGGTATTTCCGCTTGTAGGATTACAGCAGAGAAAGGAGGTCGGGTCGGCCTATGACCCTGAGCCGGCCTCGCACCGCCGTCTCCGAAGTGGTCGAGGTGGTCCTCCATTTCTTGGAGGCGGCTTAGGATGCCCTCATCATACTCTGGCGAAACTGTCAGGCCGCGAGACGCATTGGCTTCGACGTCCAACCGCGAGTGAGAGCGTTGGAGTGTCTCATTGACAGGGGTCCCTAGGATAGCCTCCAGGATCTCGTTCCGGAAGTCTTGAAAGTCACGGTGGGTGACCGGAGCCCGTTCGGCCGGGTCGCATTGGGGCTGCGGCCTCCGGTCGATGCGACTGAGTGCCGGTTCTCGCTCTCGGGGTGGAGGCCTGGGGTAGTTCAGGACCGAGTTGGAAGCGGTCCCTCCCCTAGTTCGATTGGCCTGTCAGTTCTGGATGACCCGATGCAGGTTGGGTACGACCGAGCGAGAGGCGCCCAACTCGGGTCCAAGGCTGACCTTCGAATTGTTGGATCCATTAGTGTCGGTGGGGACGGCCAAAGAAGGAGCATCCTAACGACGTGTAGAGGTGACAGCTCTCTTGGGCTTGGGTGCCATAAGAGCTCGGATTGATGGAATTCCATAAATAGCTGGGTTCAGACTGATGTCCATACCGAGGGTTTCCCACAGACGGTGCCAACCTGATGCAGTTTGTTTTGGGGGAGTGGCTGCACCAGGGTGAGTTCTTCTCAATTTGTATTTTTGCGGAAGCTTTGGTACTGACGGTACGCCCGACCCTCAGTCAAGAGAATGGCTCAGGAGTAAGCGGGAGTAAGGTGGAGGTCGGATGCTCGGCTCAGACCTGGAGGTTCAGCTCGGATCTGGAAGCTCAGATCCGGAGGTCTCGTGTACCTGCACTCGGCCTAGGAACACCGGGGTTAATCCCGGTGGCAGGCCCTCCCACAGTCTAGTCAGTCACTGAAAAGTAACAGTAATTAAGATTTTGAGAGGGGAAAGATTGATTACCTTTTGAAGGGGTAGAGGACCTGGTATTTATAGGCAGTGCCAACCGGGTCGGACCCGTTTGGGGCCAGGTTGGAACCCGGTTGCCCGTGGGCCTGACGTGGCGGAATCCCAGGAGGCTTAGGGCTGACCTGGCAGATCTGATGATTGGGGGTGAACGACTTTTGAGGAGATCCTGTGGCCTAGGAGGGGCCACGTCATCTGACCCATATCACACCCTGTTGCAAGCCCAAGAACTCCATGGCTTTCTTCTCCTGAACATCCATGGGAAAGTGGTGGCTTCTGAATTCTCCCAGGAATCCCTCCCAGGTGATCTGCACGTCGCCCAAGGTCCTTTTCAGTGACTGCCACCAGACTCGTGCATCCTTCTCCAGCTGGATGGTGGCCAGCTTCACCTTACTCGCCTCAAGGGTAGAAATTCAAAGACCGTCTCAATCTGCCTGATCCAGTCGTCTGCAGCGTCTGGATTGGCCTGGCCCTCGAACACAGGCGGCTTCATCCTTTTGAATGACTCCACTAGTCTGATTGCTTCAGGGGTATGTACACCTAGCCCCGGCCTAGGGTTTCAAGCGACATTGGCAGCGAAAGCATTCAAGGTCTGGTACACTCGAGCTAGTTCAGTTTCCAAATTGAGTCCATTGTTCTCACCACTATGCCCTTCGCCAGCCATTTCTGGGTCATGAAAATTGTCATTAATCACCATAAATAGCACAACTTTACATTATTCCAACAAAGTTTTATTCATTCCAAAATTAAACTTTTTACATTCGGAAAGAAAACTTGCTTTTACATCCATTACATCATGTTAACATAAGGACATCATAGATTCTACGGTTTCTCTTGGCTTCTCTGAGCTTTCCCTGTAATTCCCGGATTTCTTTCTTCATGTCTTCAAATTTCTGATGACGCCCCTGCTTGTCCCAGTGAGTCATGTGCTCCAGCTTGGCAAAGTGTTGAGCATTCACGTGCCGGAGCTTTTCGAGTTCCCCCACTTGGTGACTCGGTTCATGAATGTGTTTCCTGTCTTCTGCTTGTCGTGCTTCTAAGTGGTTTACTTTCCACTTCTGGGCATCCAACTCCCTTCGAAGAGAAGTAACAATACCACCTTGGTCATCTTGAATGGGTTCTTCATCTGAGGATTCTTCTGGGGAATTAGGTGGAGGTAGAGTAATCTCCCTGGACTCGGGTAGTTCTTCTTCTATTTCTTCTGGGTCTTCTTCTTCCTCTTCTGGGTCTTCTTCTTCCTCTATTGGCTCCTCCTCTTCTTCTATTGGCTCTTCCTCTTCTTCAAAAGGAACGAACCATTCCACCTCATTCTTGGGGTCATGATGATTGGCCATCTGATAGGGAAAAGGAGGAAAAACATCAGCGTATAGAGCAACACAAATGTAAACTACTTACATTTAAATCTCTATAAGCTGAACTCACACTCTAATGTCCATCCTAATGTGTCATCCTCGTAAATTTGTACTACTTATTGAAGTGTGGCCCTGATACCACTCTGTAACACCCCGAATACCAAAATACGGTAATTCGTAGTACAACAGGATCTTTTACTTTGATTCGTACAATTTTACAAGGAAATTAAAACTTTTCTTTTATTACACAATAATGTTTATTACAGAGTTGCACAACGAAAGTTAAATAAATTACAACATGAAATACAACTCTAATATCAGCAGCTTTAATCATGAATATAATCTTTATCATCAACCGTCTTTAAGTCCTTGCCAAACCAATCAAGCCCTGCACTGAAAATCTATGGGTACGTCCATTGCTTACAACCGACGCAATGTTATAAACAGCAATCCTCTCTATACTGTATTATAACGAAATATTTTACTTTAACAATCACAAACTTGAATACATATAAAAGTGTAAAGAGTGACTATCCTAAACATGTCAGTGTATGATATTACTTAATGTCTAGTGCAGATGTTATACTACAATGACACTAATACATACTTGTTCAGATTCTATGCATCCCATACTACATAGGTCCGAGAGGAAATACCTACATACTCCACATTAAAGGGTTTTATCCCTCGCCATGATAACTACCCAGTAATAAAATAAAGTTTAGATATTCCACGAGTACGGATTCTAGTCCCAAAAATCCACCACCCGACTATACAGAATCCTCGTCGTGCGGACATCCCGCAAGTGTCCCTCTAGCCCCGGTATACGCATATACTCTGGAGTACGGCCTACTATCCGCCCAACTAATCATGATCCCAGAATCCACCGCCTGTTCAATCATAATCCCGGATTTAATTAAGGCTCTCCTCCATCGCAAGCAACCACAGCCCTGGAATCCATCGCCCGACTGGGTTTATAGTCCCGGAATCCACCGCCCAACTATATAGAGGCCCTCCACTCACGTTTGCCCAAGTTTACTACATCTTCACTACATCTTCACTCAGTTCCTAATTCTTAAGTTTGAACATGAATAAATTAGACTACCTAGAGCTAGTTTACCCTCCTACCGGTCTTACACAAAAATACCGAGAACTACAGTCAATATTGGCCACTTCTCAAAAATCAGTTATTCATTTCCATTACTTTTGCCGATACCTGGGTATCACTAAGCCTCTAGAATCAATATCTTTCCATATTCAACAACTTGGGGTACTCATACTCTTATAACTTATGTTCATGTATTCATAATTCATTCAAATTCTTTCATTCATTCTTATTTATTCATCAAGAAGTACAATCTCAACCTACTCGTTTTCACAATACACTTTTCATATTCATCAAAACCTTATCAAAACAAGTTAATTATGATTAAAACATAATCTCTTAAAATTCATCATTGAAAACTTATCTCATCATTTTCCTTTGATTTATTTTAAACCAATTCCTAACATCATTAACCATGTATATATTTTTCTTGAGTTCGCATCTCATTCTAAGCATGAATATGATCTTTATTTTTCCAAAATATAACTTAAGACAGCAAGAATATATTTTCAATCACCTCGTTTAAGTATCATTTGCAAAACAGTAAATTCAAAGTTAGAAACTGCATTTCATGCTATTTGTAAAAATCATAGAAAATCATGTACTTCGCGAAACTTTGCGTTATTTATATGAAAATAAAGGTGTACAAGTCTACTACAATTTCTTAGTTATAAGTTTCCTTAAAATACTGTATCAATAACCCTGAATTCTTCGAAATATACAGTAGGGTCGAAATACTGAAATACTGCCACTGTATAGTCTTGTAAAATTCATATAAAATTCAATTCTTTATGAAAATTTGATTTCTTGGACATTTCAGAAAGGTTAACGAGTCTACTAAAACCTCTTGGTTCTGACTTTTTTCAAATTATTTCATTTACAATGCTGAATTGATCAAAAACCGAAAGATGTGCAGATTTCCAGCAACCAGCCAACTACTAACCAGTTTTGAGTTTAGATTTTATTAAAATAGTAAACGAACTTCAAATCTTATGAAATTTTAAAGGGATGTTCCTGACACATACAATATGCTCCCCAAAAAGTTTTAGTTCCATATTCCAACTATTTTATTAGATACGATTTTCTGATGTGTAAATAAAATTCAAAACAGTAACTTTTCTTGGCATTAATAAGTAACTTTGTGTACAAATCTATATATATATCATTTAATCTAATCATGATGTACTACCATGCAATCAAACAAAATCAATCAACTTATTTTCATGACAATCTTTCAATTAGCATGTATTTTCATTCTAAATATCATCATTACAATTTAATCACTACTCATATGCATATCAATTTTATATATCAATTTACCTACACATGCATGATACTATAATTTAGAAAGTTCAAGAAGACACCCACCTCAATGAAGATTCTAATGTAGAAGAAGAATCCTAGAAGTTGCTCCTAGCTCCAAGAATGTGACTCTCTTCTCCTCCTAGCAAGCTCTCCTTCCTCCAAGCAAGAACTCAAACAACTCTCTCTTTCTTTTCCTTTCTTTCTTATCTTTTGTTTCTTTTGATTATTTTGTGCAACATTATGAAGAAAAGGGGCTGGTATTTATAGGGTTAAATGGGTGAATGAAGAGACACTCATTACCCAAAAATAAATAGTCATTAACAAAATTAATCACCCACTCATCATTACTACACAAACCCCCACCTCTTCTATTCCTTCATGAATTGGCCAACCCTTGGATTTCCCACATGTGCACACTCTCTCATTCATTTGTTTAATTATTTGTTTATAGCCTAAATGTATATACTTGTTACATGACAAGTGTAGGATTTAAAAGTGTTTATTTAAAGTATAATAACTTAATGGGCTTCTTCTTTTTAATGAATTTCTGGTGGGCTTCCTCTTGTGGGCTTGGTTCATTTTTATTTATTTATTTTAATGGGCTTAGAGTCTTCTATTTGGCCTTTGGGTTCTAACAGACGAAAAAAAATAAAATAAATGAAAGGAAATTATTCATAACTCTAAATAAATTTTGCAGTGAAAATAATGAGATGAAATTCACGTGCATTGCATGTGTAAAAAAATGTATTCTTATTTAAAAATTTAATACGGGATGTTACATTAACTCTCTCTATCTCAAGTTCGAATATAATTCTCTTCTCTTTCATATTCACACAACATCCCCCAGAGTTTCAATCCACTGTAACCCTAATACAAGCTTACTAGTGTCCATGGAGAGGACATAAGAATCAACTACAATTGGAACTCCTTGACACAAGAAGGTGACTGACTCACACAACCCTGACCTCCTCAACTGTTGTCCTTCTGCAATTGTAACTTCCAATTGCATTTATTTATTGACTGGCAGCTGTAACTTTCTTCACAATTTGCTCATCAATGAAATTTTGGGTTGCTCTTGTATCCAAGAGAGCACATACAGGTTTATAGGAGATTGTTCCTTGCAATATGAAGTTTCTAGGACTAGTACTGCCAGTTAAAGTGTGCAATGATATGGATCTAGACTCTTGCGGCATGACAAACTTCGAATTTGGCGCTAGTTCCTCTTTTGTAGCCTCTAGATCCGATTTCTCTTGTGAGCTATCCAAGTAATTTGTTGCATTACCATTAATACTTCCCAGTATTTGCATGCGAGTACTGCTCTTATAAGCCCTCATCATGTGCATGAAGGTCTTCCCTGCACACTTGTGTCCCCTGACAAACTTCTTATCACAATGATAACACAAGCCCTTCTCTCTTCTCTCTTCTATCTTCTCTCTTCTCTCCTTCACGTATTGCAGGAATTGAGGATTTTTTGATCTTGAAGGAGTAGCTATATAAGATACATTTCCACCCACAATAGGTTTAGCTGGAGGAGGAGCTGACATTAATGGTGTCTTGGTAATCAGAGAGGTGCCTGCAACAACTAAACTCGGCTTAACATAACCACCAGATTTCTTTTGCTCATTAACAATGGATTCTCTTACAATAGCCTCTTTATATGCCTCTAAGATATTCTTAGGGTTCTTGAGCTTCACCTCTTTCTTCCATTCTACCTTTAATCCAGAGATATAACAGCTAACTAGTGAAGATTTGGCCAATGGCTTCACTAAATAACTATACTTCAAGAACTCTCTTTGATACTCCACCATTGTTCCCACTTGTTGCAGCTTATACAAGGTAGCTTCAGGGTCATCTAACTCAGCAGGGCCATACTATAACTTTAACTCCTTTAACATTTCTCAGTCAATTTCATCATGTTCTTGTTGCTCATACTATCTCCACCATATCTGGGCTTTTCCCTTCAAGTAATGCAAGCTTATCACAACCACCGACTCTTTGAGTATAGAACTTGTTCTCCATATGATAAATGTAACACCCCGAATTTCAAATAAGACCGGATTCGAAGTTCCAAAGGATCTTTACACTTCACTTCGTACAATTTTACAAGGAAATTTGAACTTTTTATAATACAACAGAGTCTTTACAATTTTTATACAGCGGAAGATAAAATGAATTACAATAATGAAATATTATATACAATCAGCAACATCTTTAACATGTAATTAATCAACAGCAGCATACCAACTTTATATCTTCATGAAAGATCCATCTCCTACATATAAAACTGTGGGCACATCAGTTGCTTACAACCAACGAAAATATTATACACGGTCATCCTCTCTATGCCAAAAATATAACGATCTTAATACTTTAACAAACCACAAACTTGAATGCAAATAAAGTGTTAAATGTGACTACTCTAAACATGTAAGTGTATGCAATGCCTTAATGCCTAATACAGATATTTTATACTAAGATGACACTAATGCATACTTGTTCAGATTCTATGCATCCCATACTACATAGGTCTGAGGGCAAGCACCTACGTTCTCCACATAAAAGGGTTCGAACCATCGCCATGACAACTACCCAGTAATAAAGCAAGGTTTAGATTATTCCATGAGTACGGATCCCAGTCTCGGAGTACACCGCCCGACTGTTATACAGACTCCTTGTCATGCAAACCTCCTGCATGTGCCCCTCTAGCCCCGGTATACGTATATACACTGGAGTACGGCAAACTATCTGCCCGACTGCGTATAGTCCTGAATTTAAAATAAAAGCTTGTCTCCATCAAAGCAACCTCAGTCCCGGAGTACACCGCCCAACTAGGTCTATAGTCCAGGAGTACACCACCCGACTATATAGAGTGTTCCACTTACGTTTGCCCAAGTTTTACTACATCTTCTCTTATGTGCCTAGTTCTTAAGTTCGAGACATGAATTGTAACACCCCGAATTCCAAAACATACTGAATTCGAAGTTCCAAAGGATCTTTACACTTCTTTCGTACAATTTTATAAGGAAATAAAACTTTTTGTTACATCAGAATTTACACTTACATTACATATTTACAGCGAAAGCAATGTACAATAAATTACATGAATTGAAAATGTACAATACTTGAATCAATCTTTAATCAGCATGCATTCTTTAGTCTTGTTAATCACTTTACCCTGCATAAAAACTGTGGGCGCGTTAGTTGCTACAACCGACGAAATATTATACACGGCTATCCTCTCTATGCCGAACAGTATAACGATTCTAAAATACTTAAACAAACCACAAGCTTGATCACAACCAGAACTACAAGGGACTATCCTATAGATGTCGTGTCATGCGGTGCACTTAGTCCTTAATGCAGTTATGTATATTACATGACACTAATGCGCACTTGTTCAGATTCTATGCATCCATACTACATAGGTCTGAGGGCAAGCCCTTAACCGTTCTTCATCTTGTAGGGTTCAATCTCTCGTCATGTCTTAAACTACTACTGTAACTACGATAAGTATCCTAGATGTTCTATGAGTTACGAGCTCATGTCCAGACAGCCTGGAGGGAAATCCTACATCATGTCACGATGCATCGTGAAGAACCTATGGATAATTCAGCCTCCGTCATGGGACATGACACCACCCGCAGTCACCAAACACCTTACGAGCGTCGCCTGTAGTACGGACTCCTGGAGACATATCCACGTCATGTTACAACGCATCGTGAAAACGGTCTGTGAATACCCTCACAACGTAGCTCCGAGGCCCTCATACTCGTGTTTTTCTCTTATTTTCATCACATATTCACTATGTATCTAGTCCTTAGTTATTTGAATCATGAACAAAATCAATTCTCTAGAGTTAGCCCTTCCACTATACCGGTCTTAACCATTTATTCAACATGACCCAAATCTTGGTCTTTTCATTTCCAATTTCATTTCAACATATTTCTTTTTCACTGCCGGTATGAGGCTTAACTACACTCTAGTTCTCAATTTCAATTCATAATCACAAACTTGAGTCTTTATACTCATAAGCTCTTTCCCACAATAATCATGATTTCTATTTAATTCTATGAATCAAAACTCGCATATCAAGTTCAATCTTATGTTCTTCTATTTCATGCTCAAAATTTCTTTCCAATAATACCTTAGATTCTCATACTATAATTTCTTTTCTTTACTCAATTCAATAGTCTTAATGTCGTATTTTTCACTTATATACAATATTCAAATTAGACAATAACATCCGTAGATAACACACTTAAATTTTCTTTCATTCAAATTCCTTTTTTGTAACTTAGCGTAATCCTCTCATTAAAAAAATCACTTTTCATATTTACACAAATATCAACTTCATGCAGTTCTACTTAATTCTTTGCTTCTAAACCACCTTTACTTTAGTTAAAATCATGCCCAACTATTTTTCTTTAGGTCCACATAATTTTAGAATAATTATAGTATTTTTCCCAAATTTTTAAAGTCACAAATCAATTTTAAAAACCAAAAAGAAATCAAAAAGTTAAATTCCTGCCGAGGCCAGGAATCAAACTCACGACCACAGGGTAACCAACCGCCACCGAAAGCCAGAGAAGCCTAGGCGTCACAGCGATATGGAAAGGGAAATAATTAAGGTAAAGTGTACCTCGGTTTCGGAGATTTTGAAAAAAAAAAAACAAAATGTTCATGCCAGGTTTCGAACCCAAGACCACCAAACTTAGACCCACGGCTACAGTAGCCAAAACCCACTGCACCGACTAACCAGTATGGCCAAGGTGCTAAACTGATATGGTTTAGATTATTGGGGTTATAAGCTAGGTCTCTGTTCTTTTCGAATTTTTTACAAAAAAATGTTTTTGAGTTCTTTCATTCACCAAATTTATTCAAAAACCCCAGATTTTATTTTTCATCTCAGTACAGCATTTTAGTAAATTAAAAAATTGATTTTTTATGCAAACCACATAATTTGCTTCTTACTTCATTTGGTTCTTAAATTTTTGAATTTAGGAAAAATAAGCATATCCTCCCTATAATTTACACTTAAAATTTTCCTATGTCGCAAATAATGTTTTTATTAATCAAGTACAATTATCTCAGCAACAAACTTCATTTTTTATGCCAATTAACAACTCAATAATCAAAAGTACATATTTCCATAGTACTTTCTCCAATTATTCAACATATAAGCATGTAATCTAAATTTAGCACAAACAAATAGAGCATGGTAGCATGGTAAACATCTACTTTAACAAATCATAGTTTTGCAATCAATTTAACTCTCTTTTAACACACATTCAACTAATAGCAATTTATTTCATTTTCATAACGCATGGCTAGATTAGTTAAAGTTTTTCCTTAATTTATCAATCACATCCTAACATGATGTCTAATTAGAAGTTTAAGAGAACCACCCACCTTAAATGGAGAGAAAATCAAAAGAACTCCTAGAGAATCTCCTACAACGAATGAGCGAAGCCTTCTCCTCCTAGATCAAGTCACGAAAATCACCTTCTCCTTGATCAAGCTAGAACCCGAGCCTCTCCCTTCTTGGTCCTTGAAATGCCGGTCTCCTCCTTGGATTGAAGAACACACACAACACTCACTATTTTCAACTCACAAAACTCCTCAATCTTTTGCCTTACTACCTGTATTTTTTTTCTCTCTTTCTATTCTTTCTTTTCGAAAATTTTCAAGTGTGAGAATGAAGAGTGTGGGAGGGAGTATTTATACAATTTTTTAGGGTGAATGGAGGGCTAGGATTAGATCAAATGGTTAAAGATTAAGGGCCAAGATGCACTAAGGAGTTATAGAAACTACCCATGATGAACAACTACCTCTCTACCACTTCCATCTCTCCCACTCTCTCTTATCCTATCCGGCCTAGGTGAAAAAGGGTGTGCAATGCACACTCCATTGCATGCACATGCCACCTAGTGTCCCCCATTTACAATTGTTCATATGACAAATTTAATTGTCCATGAAATGAGTCTACACTACAAATTAGACCATTTCAAAAGAGAATTAAAGTAAATGGGCTCACTAATGGCCCAATCTAACCATGGGCTTTTAAATAATTTAATTAATTAATTAATAGAGTGGGCTTAAAAGAGACAATTAGGCCTAGATTTTAATTAGGCTTTTAATGAGAATAATTTTTGGAAAATAAAGAGAACAAATACTATATAAAAATATTTTATACGAGAAATTATACAAATGAAATCATACGTGTAAGACACGTAAAATCAAAAAATCTACATAAATTAAAATTAGGGTGTTACATGAATAAATTATCATACCTAGAGTTAGTCTTACCCCCTACCGAACTTAATCACAAATACCGAGATAGCTCCATGGCCATATCTCAAAAATATAACTCAAACCTTTTAATTTAACAATGCCGGTACCCGGGGTCTCACTAAACTCTAAATCACAACCTTTCATGTACAAGAATCCATGGGTACACATACCCTTCAGTAATCATGTATCAAACTTAAAATTTCTTATCTTCAACTCATTCACAATTTGATCAATGTCTCATTTTAGCACTATTCATGGTTCATTTATTCACAATCTTTCAAAAGCAATAATCCTTTTCATGAACATAGATTCATCTACTTTTAGTCTCATTAGCAATTTATGCTCATATGATGTATCTCAACCCACATCAAGTATTCCTTAAAATAATAAGTGTATAATCTGTTCAAGAGAATTCAATTCACATAACAATATTTCACTCTTCTTTATAAAAAAAAAATGTCATACTATTAAATAAATTAATTTGAAGTCATCAACTCATTTCCATTTCAATTTCACTTTTTAATTCCCCAAAATATACATAAAAAATTATGAAACTATTTTTAATAAATTCTAAATCTTTTTAGAGAAATATTAGGATTTTCCCCAAATTTTATTTTGCATTAAAACTCTTCATTTTGATTAAAACCCCCAAAAAAATTAAATGTAGCCACAGGGTTTCTAACCCAGGCTCCCCCGTCCAACACACTCAGCGCCCAAAGCCCACACCGTGAACTAATAAGCCCAAGTGGCTTGGCTGTCACAACAGCGAAACCCAAACCATACATATAGGTATTGGCTCTGTGGTTTATTTAAAAAGAAATCAAAACAAAAGGGGATGCCAAGCTACGAACCCAGGACCTCCGACCAAGCCTAGTGACAGTTCTATGGTGCACCCGCTGGCCAGGAAGTCCGTGCGAGACTACTGATATCAAATTATACTGCTATGCTTTTGTTCAATCGGCACAGTAACTAGTTTATTTCACAAAACTCAAACATATGATCGATCTAATCTTGTTAATAAATTGTAACTATTTCATTCATACTGAGTTTATTTAAAATCAGTAATTCACGAATTTCCAAACTTATATTTTTGACATATTTCAAATTTTTCTTCTCTTTAATAAACATGAATTTCATTTCTTTAATTTAATCAAAATGGCATCTTGCATCTCTTACAAACAATTTAAAATGATTCTATGTATATCAATTTTACTTCACAAAAGTTCATTTTAACCACAAGGAAAAATCTATAAGTTTCATACATTTACTCAACATGTATATTTGTTCATGGTAATAACTTATTGTTTCTTTTTCTCATTTTCAACTAACATGATGACAATTAGTTTTTTAATCATACAAAATTTTACTACCATTCATAACATACATAATAGCAAGGATTTGTTCTCTAATTATCACATCAACTTTATCAATACTACTCATGTAATATATTAGCATGCATTTTCTACATTTACAAGATCACCCACATTACATCAATTTGATCTATATTACTAATGTCATATTATAGCATGCTCAACCTATGAATTAGAAAGTATAAAGACCACCCACCTCTTATGAAGAATTTAAAACCAAAGAAGATGAGACACAACTCCTAGCTCCAACAAGCAACTCCTAGTCCTTCTCCTCCTAACAAGAGCACTCCAACAAACAACAAGAACACTCTAACTTTCTTTCTTTCTCCTCTCTCTATTTTGGTTTATTTTGGTGTGAATGAGAAGAGAACAAGGGTGTATTTATAGGATAAAAGAAGGGCTAAAATGCAAAATCTCCCCCAACTAATAATTACCCACTAATTTTTCACTGTCCTAACTTCCCATCTCTTCACATCCCCCAACTCCCAACCCTTCACTTCCCAAAACTCCCATCCGGCCTATCATAACCCAAACCGGCCCCCACTGTCCTCTCTCCTATACACGTGCACGTGTTGTGCACTAGTGCACACACATACACAAATAAATACAAATCTCATTTTTAGTTGTGCATGGACTCACACATGACATGTTCTTATTTTGTTTTACTCCTACAACCGTTTATAATTTTCATATCATAATATTGTTTGTTTCACCCTTATGATTTTGATGTCTACATACGTATATATTTTTGTATGTTGGTTTCCTTGCTCTACTTGACAATTCAAAAGTATTTCGATGTATGCCTTCTATATCTTTAATTTGCAAATCGTATGTATAATTATTATAGTTACCTTACAAATTATTTTATGATATTAATTTGTTTAAGCTTTTAACTAAATTACATTCTCGTTTATTTTTCAAACTATTATCCAATAGTTTTCTTTTAAATTGCTTATTCAATTTTGGCCATACAGTACCAATTCAGTTTGCGATTTTCTACTGCTTATTACATTGATAAATTTTGATTTCTAAATCTATTTATAAATTATGTATTGACTATATTTTCTTTACCGCATTGTTTTCCGAACCATTGCACAAATTAATGACTTAATTGATTTTTCCTTTTATCTAATGGCTCATCTAATATTATTCTTTTGTATGAAAATTTCTCTCAATCTATCATATCTTTTGTCACATTTATTTTCTTATGCTATTTTTCTAGTTCCATTCTTGTAAAATTTTGATACTGATAGTTTTCTTATATAGAGTTTGTCTTCTTTTTTCTCGATGCGTATTTTTATACTACATTTATTTTTCTTAAAGTTTGCAGTTTTCTAAATACAATAATGATATTTTCTTTGGTGTGTATAAAATACAACCTTTACCCTAGCGAGTTCCAGGGACGGAACTATTCTAAGGGGGGGAGAGTGTAACACCTCGCAAAATTGAAAATAACAATTTTGCCCTTGTGTGTTACGCACGTATATTTTGTACCGTTACTGGTAATATTTGTAACGTGTTTTCATTATGTATTGTGATTTCTGACTATTTATGCATTCCCCGTATATTTTATCCTATTTAAATCAACTAAAATATTAAATTTTAATATTTGTATTTTTACGTGCTTTTTACGTATATGCACGTATCGATTATGTGTTTCCACCGCTACGTATAATATTTTCTATGTGTTTAAATTATTTATTTTAGGTATTCAAATCTATTTTATGAAACGGAAATTCATTTTTTGCATTTTGATCTAAATACTTTGTACGTGTAATGCACGTGTTTTCTATGTATGTAGCAATTACGTCGTAAAATATATAAAATAATAAATATATTTTCTTATGTTATTTTTGAATATATTTCAATATTTTTCCTTTGATAAGGTCAATTTTGTAATTTTGATATTTTACGTGCGACGCACGTATTTATTTCGGTGCTCGTATTTGAGCGTATCCGTTTTCAAAATAAATTTTGGAGAACGTGTATATTTATTTTATTTTTGTAAGAAACATTATTAAACAAATTTTTACGTATATATTATGTATATATATAGAGTTTATGTTTTTTTAATTAATTTGAGAAGTGTGTGTGCTAGTGCACAACACGTGCACGTGTAATGGAGAAAGAGAATGGGGGGCTGGTTTACTCCGGGACTATGATCATGCAGAAAGACAGCTACTGGACATAACACTTACAGACCTAGGTAGGGTTTCTACCTTTAGGAAAGTTTCCATCCGTAATTAATTTTTGGTAGACATATTTTGATTGTTGAAACTGATCTCAGGATTTCATTGACTAAAAGTGTTGTGGTGGCTAATGCGTCACGCAAACCCATCAGAGTATGAAATTCATTCTTTTCAAATTTAGCATTGTGATCATCCTCTCTGAGGACCTCATGCATTGTAGCAGCTCTTGTCCATGTAACAGGCTGTTCACCATTAGCCTTCAGAAACTGCCCATATGCTGCAAGACATAGAAAGAGAAACACGGTCACTTTAAGGCTAAGTTGTACACACATATATTTTGAAGAGACATGAGTAACAGGAAAAAGAAAGAGAAGAAAAGAAGAGAGAGGAATAGATGGACTTCGAGAACATGCCTGTAACAAACTTTTCTAGTCTGGTAGAATGATACAGATGATAGTAGATGAGGTTCATCTTGAAGCCCTCAATCCGTGAGGCCAAAAAAAAAATATTGAAGGGATAAAGTCGTTGCATTTACAGTTGAAGTCCAAAACTCTTCTGACCTAATAAATTCAAGGTGTATAATCATTGATGTTTTACTTATCAGATGATCCAACTTTTTTGCTTGGACTTCCATTGAAACAATTTAACATATTTTTTGATCCTTTTGTACTATCTCCTACAAAAGATAAGAGCTTAAAGCAAAATTCCTTATATTTTGTTTGCCACTTTTGCCCAAACTAGAATGAGAAAAATACAACAGAGAACTTCAAACTATATCATATATAATTAGACTAAAGCATGATCATTCTTTGTATTTCATATCTCAGCCCATCCTTGTCAGGAATGCTAAATAGTGAGAGAACATGCATGATCAAACACATTAACCATTATAACAAAGGTATAACCTTGTAGAATGCCTTCCAATATCCCCACCCCAACTTTCATCCAAATATCACAACAATGAGATGTACTTATCGAGGCATATATTACAAAAGTTAAAGGAGGAGATAGGTGGAAAAAACTTACTTTTCACATGCACCCTTCCTATATCGATCCGCTTGATATATCTTTCATCCAAGTATAAGATAGTATTTCTCATGATGCCAAATACTTAGCAAAGATTACTATACAATACAAAAGTTCAAAGAAGAAGAAAGCTTTCCCTGAAGTAACTTAATTTATCAGTCATGGAGCAGAAAGCTACATCATAAAGTGTGCTACACAAAATAAGAGCATGTAAATGTTTTCAGGATGAATTTACCTGAATGTCCAGCAAGAGTCGCAGTGTCCCTGATCTTTTACGGGGCTCACTATTTCGGCCTCCCTCGAATCTTTCTACAATGCCAAACACATCATCAAAAGATATGGTTTAGCTTAAAAAGAACATAAATTAGACTAACTTCAGTTAGACTAACTTTCTCTCCATTATTTTGGCAGATACAAATTCAAATCATAGCAAACAATTAGTGGTACAAATCCTTTTGATTAATACCAAACTGAAATTGATTAGCAAGCTGAAATTGGAAAATGATTTTGTTTAACAATTGGTTCACTAATGATTAATACCAAGTCTAAACTGGAAAAAAATGAAAAACTTTAAACATCTCACAAAACCATGAATAGCAATTTCTAGCAATTTCTAGTTATCATAGCAATTTCTAGTTAATTAAGGTGGTTCCTAACAGGGCAGCATGGTGCACAGAAAATCAACTACAGTCTTGCTTATTGTCCATGGATACTTTAAATTATCAATTGTTGCTTTTGTTTTGATCCACCGTGACTACAATGCAGGCTGTAGCTGCATTTCAAGTAGCATTGCAGTACAATCCACATAGTGTAGAAGTATCAAAGAAGATCAAGAAGCTCACACAATTAGCAAGAGAGAAGAAGCAAGCTGTAGAAGTAGAGAATATTCGGTCAGGCATTGACATTGGGAAATATTTCGATTCTCTCAAAACAGAATTAGTAAGTTCACTATGCTGATTTAATTGAACTACCAAACCTATTATCAACCTGATTTAATTAAACATTCATGTTCAAAATAACCTGCAAAAATGAGACTCTATGTTATAGCTTCCTCAAAATTCTCATGACTATAATAGTTTAAACTGAAAGAGATGATAGATTTGTAAACAAAAGCCACACAAATTATATACCTAAAATGTAGAGACGATGAGGGGTTCGGTGGTTGGCTGGGTTCGGTGACGGTGAAGGGTTGAAATCGGTGAACGGTGAAGGTGGGTTCGATCAACTCAGGGCGAGTGAGGGGTTCGGTGGTTGGATGGGTTCTATGGGTTCGGTGGGTCGAAGAAGAGAGAGACGGTGAAGGTGGGTTCAGTGGGTCAAAGAGAAGAGAGAGAGGGTCGAAAAAGAGAGAGAGAGGAAGACAGGATCGATGAAGAGAGAGAAAGAGAGCGGGGAGAGAGAGAGAGCGGGAAGAGAGAGAGAGACAGTGAGAGAGAGAGAGAGAGCGGGAAGAGAGAAGAAGACGGGGAGAAAGAGATACAGAAGGGGGGTATTTTGGGAAAGAGAGAGAGAGAGAGAGAGAGTGTGTGTGTGTGTGTGTGTTTTGAAATTGTGGGGTTTGAAATTTTGGCCGAAAAAATATGTTTTGTGAGAATCAATCTGGACCATTGGTTTTAGGGGAGATTGAAGGAGAGCCACTTGATAGCTTTCTTTGTAATTTATTATATAGATATCATACATTTGTTTGACTCAGTAATGGGGTACTAGAAACAGAAAAGATAAAGTGGGATAATTTGTTAGTCTAACACTAATTATTTGTTAGACTAAGCAATGAGATACGAGAAACAGAAGAGAGAGGTCGATAAATTTATCTAACACCATTCAATAGGAAAAATGTCACCTCAGACCTCCCTAGATTGATACTGTTTTGTTACTAAATACTAAATACTAATCTTAATACTAGCAATAACTTCTCATTTATAAAGAACCAGCAATGCACAAACTTCTTCGATATGGGGTCATGGCTTCACAGTACACTTTAATTCTCCTAATGCATGATTAAAACCATGAACCCATTAAAAACAAAATCCTATACTTATTTATGAATGGGTGACTATTGATTACTCGAGAATTATTTTCAGCACTGAAAATAAAACATTGTATGATATTATGATAATGCTTTGTTTTTAGGTGAAGAACCGTCAACGCAAGCTGTAATAATTCATTATTAATGTAGTAATATGGATTATTTTTTCTTTTCTTATTTGCTCCTCTTATATATTTCTGTCCTGGTTCCGCCACTGTGGAAAGTTGATCATTGTTTCAATGATGTTTGCAGGAGCAACAAATTGATATCTTTAACCTTGCTGTAAGTGATCTATTTTTATATAGTACAACTGACATTAAACTCTGTTTTTTTTTTGTTCTGCTTTATTAATAGGCTAATTTATGTGGGCTATGAGAAGATGATTTGTTATTCATTTGTTTGACTCAGCAATGGGGTACTAGAAACAGAAAAGATAGAGTGGGATAATTTGTTAGTCTAACACTGATTATTTGTTAGACTAAGTAATGAGATACGAGAAACAGAAGAGAGAATGTCGATAAATTTATCTAACACCATTTAATAGGAAAATTGTCACCTCATACCTCCCTAGATTGATACTGTTTTGCATCTAATTTTAGGATTGATACTGTTTTGTAGCTCCGTCAACCCAACTTTCACCTCAGCGCAGATTTTAGGATTGTAAGTTTTATTCGAAATTGATATTGTTTTCCATCTAATTTTGCATCTCATTTTAGGATTGTATCTGTTTAAGGTTGCAGATTTTAAATTTTTTAGTAGTGTGTTAAACTGTTTGTTGGTAGTGTGTTAAATTTTTTTAGTGGTGTGTTAAATTTTTTAGTAGTATGTTAAACTGTTTAGGATTGTATCTATTTAGGGATAAAAAACTAAAAGCAGTGTGTTAAACTGTTAGAAAGTGAGCATGAAATTGAATCATGAACCTACCCAAAGATTCGGCATAAAAGCCTATTTGTTGTATATAATTCACGGAGAAACTGCCTACATATCTGATACCATCAATTAGAACAAAGGTTCACATTTTTTATTTGGAGAGCGGAAGGATTAGTTGACTCCTATAATCCTATTAAAGTAGAGTAATTGACTGCTCTCTCTCTCTAGAGAACAAAAGGGAGATAAATAATATCTATCTTACTGAAATATCAGCCAAACGACAACCTTCCAACTATCTCTATTGCAAAAGTAAACAATGCAAAGATCCAAGACATGCGAAACATTGTTTTCCAATGATCCAAGCTAAAAAGGATATATTAACATCTAACACTTATACGAGAAATCATCAATCTTAGTACATGTTCTGAGTTAATAAATACATTGCATAACATATTTGATTGTGCTAATGTTTTTGAATCAGTATAAAGTATATTGCATATATTGTAAATGCACATATTTGACTGTGATCAGTGTAAATGCGCATATTCTGGGTATATATTCAATATGAAGTTATAAATATAGCACATATTTGCATGTATGACAGTTTGTCCCCAAATGCACTGAATCAAAAACATTGGTTGTACATTGGGTTTTGGAGTACAATAAATTGATCTTTGGAGTGAAAATTTTTTTCTCAACATAGAACCTCTAATAATTTAAATTAGGCTGGGGAAAGCATGTCCTTTCGAAAGGCTAAGTCGAACCTCCATACCATGATGCATGTCTACAGGACGGTAAGTTTCTGACTGTTGTGGCACTGACTGTTGTGGCACTGCAGATAAGAGAAAATAATACAAGGAATAGAAGAGAGCTTGAATGAGCAAATCTTACATTTATTTACACATGCAACATTTATAAGAAGACACATAGCTAGAAAATGATAATCATTTGAATATACTAAAGCTCAACTTAGGGTTCATGTAAGGATCTGGCGAGCCAGTAAATTAAGCTAAAAAATGGTTAGAAATTGGGACCTCAACCTTAAAAAGGTTTGAGAACTTGGTTTCAGTATCGATTTCATTCCTTCCCCAATTTGTTAGTTTCGGACATTATCAGCAGTTCCGTTAAGTCGCTTTGGTTTCAGTTTACATACTATTCAAAAATTATGCATAGATAAGGGGTATGTGGGAGAAGAACTGATTATAATTAAGGACTGTATTGTTAATTTGTGGGTTTTATGTACAAGTTTTAAGTCATGGATGCAATATATTTGAATACTACAGACTCAAATAATTTTACTAAATAAGTAAATGGGTTGAATTGGGGTCATGGTTTTCGACCCAGAACCCAACTGTTTAAGTTAAAATCATAGAATGGGTCAAGGTTTACTTTACTCAAACCCAACCCATTTCTAATTAGACCCAATTTACGGGAAACATCCCAAAACATTGGTTGCACATATAAATAAGCAAATATGAAAATGCAATTAGAAACAAAAATATTGGTTGTACAAGAAAATTTGAAAAGAATGAATTTCATATTCTGATGGGTTTGCTTGACGCATTAGCCACCACAACACTTTTAGTCAATGAAATCCTGAGATCAGTTTCAACAATCAAAACATGTCTACCAAAAATTAATTACGGATGGGAACTTTCCTAAAGGTAGAAACCCTACCTAGGTCTATAAGTGTTATGTCCAGTAGCTGTCTTTCTGCATGATCATTCAAGTGCAAGAAGAAAATTAACAAATTAACATTTCATACAATCAAGTATGCTCACTTCAAGTGTAATAAAGAAGGATGCATTATTCATACACTTGAGATTTATTTATGCCCTGTAAATTCTCCTTCCTGTTAATACAATCTGAACAACACTTACATTATCATTCCATATTATAGCGAAACTGGATGTCATGAACTCCGATTATAAAGATAGCATATTATCATTATCAATAAACACTGAAATTTAAACTCCAACCCAGACAACTATATCTATTAAGAAAAATTAAATCCTCATAACAATCAAAATCAAGCCTAACACAAACTGCAAAAGTCTAGAGATCACAAAATTAAGAACAGAAGGCCATAATTCATGAAACAGCAGCAACAGTTAAATAATGGCATTGGCAGCACTAGCAATCCTTGGCCACAGGTCAGCACATTCTTCCAATGGGCCCAATAATAGCAGATCCTACAACCATAGCCAATAAAACTCATTAAATTTATGTATCTGAGACTATTCAAAGAAAAATCAAGTAACCAATTAATAATCATTCCGAGGTCAATTTCAACAGAATAAGCTAAAAAAATAAGATATGCATTTGAAAATATTTACCAATTATTTAGTTAATCCTTTAAAAGGGGGAAAAAATAGATCATATGATGCAAGCTACAGTCTGTATATATCCACTTCTAACAAATAATACGAAATAGCTCTAAAGATCTTAAATTCGTAATTCTATATCTTAATAAAAAAAGGTTAGGTGAGTAACATGTACCAAGCATTGATTAGTTGGTATTTTAATTTCTCAAATCAATAGACTATGTCTATCTTAATAAATAAAGTAAAAAAATTTGTCAACTGACAAGATGAACGTTGTGACATAGTATTTTTGCAAGTTTCTGCAATAATGCACTTAAAACAGAATGTGTATCGCCTTACCTTTCATTTCTCCCTTTTCATTTACAATCACCCTAGCATTTTCTGCAAATTGCAAAAATAACATAACCATGTCAAAGAATTAAAGATGCATCCAAAACAATGGGCTCCAATAAATTTTCAGTTCTTTAAACTTCCAAATTGCAATAGTTAGTAGTGTTTCCCTATAATAAAACATGGTTAGCAAGTGGACAAATCGGTATATTTCATGCAACAACAAAATATTAAACATAACAAATATTAAACATGAAACCAACTAACATGCATTAAAATAACTTAGAAATGCAGCTGCGGCTGCAATAGATGTAGGCTTCAAATGCATGTACCCATTACTCTATAGTTTCCAACTATACCCTATGTTTGCGGTTAATTGCTGCTAATTTAATGCTTCTTCTTTTTTCCCAGATTGTCGTCTACACTCAGAACCGTTATGTACATATTGATAGTTTAACTTTTGGTAGGGTGATGAAGAACATGTTGGGTTCAAATCATTGAGTTAAAAAACATTATCCTGTTTGAAAGGTAATGGTTTCAAAACTCTTACTACTGTTTTAAAACTCTCATTGTTTTAATTGATTGTTGTAAACTCTTACTATTTGTTTCAAAACTCTTACTTTTTTTAGGCTCACTGTTTGGTCCCATTTTTGAAGACTTGAAGCATTGTGTTTTCCTACAACCCTGTAAAAAACTTTTTTGGTCATTCGGTTAGTTGGTGTATATTTTGGTGAAGGATGTAATAGTTGTAATAGTTGTAATATTTAGCATTATTGGAGATGATGCAAGTATCTGTATATAATGATGATATAATATAATTATGTTAATACCCGTACCCGCAAAGTTGTGGAGTATTGGGTTCTGTGTTTGGTTTTTGAAAGGTTTTTCAAAGGTTTTTCTAAAAATTCATTACGTTTTCAAACGAAATTTTGGTTTTTATTTTGTATCTTGCATTATATTATGATTTTTTCCCCCAGAGCCTTATATATATGATGCCTGTGTGATGTTGCTTGGTTTGGTCTAGGGAGAATTGATATTTATTGCCTGTGATGTTATATTTTTAATTGTTAGCAGAATTCCGTAAGGAATTGCTGTAAAAGGGCTAATATTTTAGGGGAGGCTCTGTCGAAATTTTTACTAAATTTCCTAAAATCTATTATGTTTTCAAACGATATCTTGGTTTTTATTTTGTATCTTTATTCATATGATGATTTTTTCCCCCCAGGGCCCTATACATATGATGCCTGTGTGATGTTGCTTGAATTAGCCTGGGGAGGATTCATATTTACTGCCTGTGATGTTAATTTTTTAATTGTGAGCAGAATTCCGTAAGGAATTGCTCTAAAATGACTAATATTTGAGGGAAGGTTCTGTGAAAATTTTTGCTACAATCCTAAAAATATATTACGTTTTCAAACGAAATCTTGGTTTTTATTTTGTATCTTGGCTAATATGAAAATTTTAGAGGAGACTATTTTAGAAGAGACTATTTTATATCTTGCCTAATATCTTGGCTAATAGCAAACGAAATCTATTACGTCAAAGTTAATATTAACTGCCAGTAAAATTGTAGAGGAGACTGTCGAAATTTTTACTAAACAACTTAATTAATTAATCATTCTTCACGATGTCTGCCGTAAAGGTGATTGTATTAGAAAACAATTAGGAAACAATAAAATTTCAAAGGAGGGTTGTATAGAGAAGATGATTGTATTATAAAGGTGGTTGTATTTGTTTACACTCATAAATTTTTTTTCCTGTCATGGTGCATATTTTTAATGGATGTGCTCACAAATCTTGAAAAATAGCTAGGTTTTGGGAGAATTTGATAAGTCAATATTGAGAAATTTAAGAGCAATAAAGATGAAATAACTAAAAAACTGAAACAATTTAACGAATAATTGTTAAAGAGGTATAGTGAATGACTTTTGATCTTAGCATGTATAATGCATAAATTTATATGCAGTTCACACAACCAAATAACTGCAAATAAATTTATATGCAGTTCCGAATACGTGCCTACGGCACGTACCCATGGGCATACCTAGTCTATATAATAAAACACAAAAAAAGTTATCATGTGGCTCACATTTATTTGGAAGAAAAATCAACGGTCTAGATTTTTGCTCTCAAAAGACATTCCCCCCCCCCCCCCCCCCCCCCCCCCCCCCCCCAATTCAAAGTTTTTTCCCCAAAACAAAATAACTCATTCATTTATTACTCTCTCTCTCTCTCTCTTCCCCTTTTTCATATAATTCTTTCTCTCTTTATTATTTTTTTTTTACCTAGGTATGTCAAAAAAAAAGGGAATGTTTTTTTTGGTTATGCAATTTTGGATTATGTTTTTTTTCAGTTTTTTTAATTATGTTTTTTTCGGATTATGCTTTTATAACTCAATAATATTAACTTCCATTTAATTGCTTTTGAATTACCATATTTGATCTGATTGTAGAATACTTCACAGAGTAATTGTTTTAGATTAGAATGTTTCTCTGAGTTAATTTTGATTAGAATGCTTTTTTTTATTATGTAATTTTGGATTATGCTTTTTTTTTTTTAATATTTGGCCATTTGCTGCTTTGAAAGATCATTGCAAATTCTTTAATTGACTCGCTTGATCGTGCTTTTATGGACAAATCCATGCATCCTTGTATTTCGGGTTTTTGTAGCTGCAAAATTATATCTTGATCTATTTTGCTGCAATTTCACTTCATGTATATATCACAACAAATTTTCTCTTTTAAATTCATACCTGGTTAACTACATAAAAAATTAACAAGGGAGAACTAACTCATGCAGTTAGAAAATGAATTGCTACTTATATTATACTCCAAATCCAAAAAAAAAACTTTTATGCTGAAGTCACACATAGCACGGAATTTTCGATTCACTATTGTTGTAGATTCACAATACTATTTTTAAATTCCGAGCTGCTGACAAATAATTCTGCAATATACAAACCAATAAACATCAAGATCACTTCATAATCCCACTTCAAAGTACATCAATACATCAACATCTACTTACAAATAAACATCTATATAAATCATCTCTTACTGTTTAGATGATTTTTCACATGTTGTATCGTTCCGAATACGTGTCGTAGTCACATTACCTTGTAAACTCCCAGCCCTTGCACGCATCTCATAGTTTCTCTCAGTAGTTCAGAAATGCAGGCGATAACTACAATGACTCGACTTAGTCCTCAGAGGTGCGATTTAAAACAAATGAAATGCTTAGTGTAGCGGCTTTAGATCTTCTAAAATCTATACCCCATACATTTTTTTCATACCTTTTCCGGAGATCGTATACAGGTTTCAAAGAGATCCAATGGATATCCTGCCACTTCTATGATTTATATGCACGATTAGGCATAATGAATTCTTTTTCATGGCATCATCTTCCATCACCAACATACTACCATTACCAGGAGTATCTTCGAACAGTATGGTTAAATTGAACCATGTTTACCTTTATGTAACAACAAAAAAGTAGAAAAGGAAAATATTGCCTGTAACATGTTGCCCACCTCCCCCAACGGACACGCACACAACTAAATCATCAATAAGCTTCATCACAAGAAAGGTTTCGTGCATCACTCTTCAACAAATATCTTTAAGTGTATTTAAAAATATGTAAATTAAACAAAATTAAAATTAAAATTAAAATTAAAAAATTACACCAATCACAATGGCCCGATACTAGAGCCAGGATATCAATGTCGTGTAATTATCCAGCTAAATACAAATACAAATAGACTTGTAGAAAGTAAAAGAAATGGATCAGTAACTGAACTTTCTAACATACATTACAGCTCCTACGACAGAAACCTGGCAACTCTGGGGTTCCGACCATATACTCTGGATTCTTGGCACATTCTCCGAGGGCGGCCCACCTCTCGCAACTAGCATTTTCATCAGTGCAATTTCCATTGCTCCCCACAATCTTGTCAAAGGAAGCCACATGAATCCACTTAGTCACAGACCATTTCTCGCCTTCCAAGACGGGACACCCTGCATGAAGGCTGTTTGGATCGGTAGTAGCATCTGGGTGAAGACTGAAGAAAAGAAGAGCATCCCCTCTCCGTGGTTTTACTGAAAAAACAATTAGTTAAATATCAATTAGTGAAAAAACTGAAAATTTCATTTTGGGTTGCACCAAACTATCAAATTCGTTGGGGATTACATCAAGAAGAGAAGTTTTAAGCGGGTGATATTATAACTTTTAATTGTAATATTATGTATCACATCTTAAACTAGAGGACTATGTGACTATGTGAGCATCCTTTTAGTATTGGCATGTACACTGCAGAACCATACAGTACAATAGGGTTTTTGTAAGTCATCCTAACTTATACTAGCATGCAAGAAATAGTTGTCAAGTTTCTCTCAATGATCACCTGCAACTCCCCGACGACCACAATCTGACAAATCATCATCCTGAGCATGTCCTCCTCCACGATGTGGGAGCACCTAATATATATTATTAAACCATGTAGCTTAGACTGACAAACAAAAACCTAGCTTGTAAAAAGAATAACTAGTTCTACTTTCATTGATTCACAAGCTTTTACCTCAGCTGATGGGAAGACAGTCTCCCCACCTTTTTCCACATTTGTAAGATACATCAGTACAGTAGCAATGCGATGCCCACCACGGGCAATGTTCACCTTATCAGTGAAGTAATCGAAGTGGGGATCATACTTCTGACCAGGTTCGTATCTTAAGACTTGCATGTCTTCACCATTCTCTGAAAAGAAAAAAACACGGGGCATAAAAAACAAGTCAAGCCAGGCGAACTCTTCCGCACCACTCACGAGTTCGTAGATATGGGAAAATAAGCATACATCATCTCTTGAAACAATACAAACTTCAGTATAGAGTATAGACACATACTGGATGTACAGTAAAGCATTATGACCACTTATTGCTCTAAAACTCTTTTACAATTTTACAGATGTGGTGCAAGTATATCCTTTTACCATTTTCAAGCTGTTATTGTCATCATTAGATAATTAAGGAGCATCTAGTAATGTCCATTCATTTCCAATATATGAATTTGGAAGAGAAAAACATGTGTCGCACATGCAGGTTGCCTTCTGCCTTCACCTTCACTTACAGAATGGGAATGAAGTCAACTTCTCAAGCCTTCGCAAATTGTGATAGTAAAGATAGTTCCCGACGAATAACAACTCTTTGACTCGCTGATACTTGTGGGTTATCTATTATTAAAATCTAGCCAGGCTATACGTCAGTAGTAGTGGAATGTTACAATCAGTGTTCTAAATGGCAGCTGCTTCGGACGCCTAGGCGCTCAAATGGAGGAGAACGAACCGCCTTTGCCATAGGCGGTGGTTTAGACGGTTGGAGGGGATTAGGCGGTCATCTTGTTGAGTAGGTGTCTGTGGCGCTGATCAGGCGGACGCCTAATGTCCAACGCCCAGACGTTTTCTATTTTTTTCATTTTAAATATTATAAAATAACACAAAAAAGAACTACTATTAATCTATTATAAACTATGTATGGATCTTTAATAGTAGTGGAATTGTTATTACTTTTTTATTATTATTGGTGATAGATTGTACATATTACATCTATTAAAATATCACATATTACACATATTACACATACTGACATATTGCACATTACAATTGGCAATTGTTTTTTTAATTGCACATATTGCACATATTTATACATTAATTGCATGGAAAAGTTTTTTTATGCATAAACTTATAAACACGCTTTAATTATACATATTACACAAGAACATGATGAATATTTGCAATTGCATTGCATAATTATACTTAGGATTGAAGAATATGGGCTGAAATTAACAAAATCGGCAAAAAAAAATTCAACCGCCTAGGCGCTGCCTGGACGCTAGGCACCCCTTAACCAAACTGTCACCGCCTAACACCGTTTACAACCTTGGTTACAATAAGGCAAGATCCCAAAAATGAAAGAAAAAGCCTTCAATAACTATCATACTGCCAAGCTCTTGCAGTGCATTGGCATGTCCATCCACATCCAAGTGGAAGACCCAATTAGGCAGTTGCTTTCTCACCTGAAGTGAAATTAATTGTAATGTTGAGAAATGGATTTTTTTAATAAAAAATATATATAAACAAATTTAAGGCAGATGTTGGCTAAAAACCTAGTCTAATTCAACTATTAATTGTAGTGATATCAGACTTGATCCAAGTGCCAGGGTATACGTAGTTGATTGGTTATTCAAGATATGAAAAGTTTGTCCATCTATAGATAGGATGATATAAAGGAGGGTCCAACTGCAAAACTTTGCCCTTAATAAAGCATATCAGTTATTGATTATTTGTCAGACTGGGGAAATGCTTGGGGTATCGATCATAGTATCGAGTCTCGGCCGAAACCGAGAGGATACTCTGAGTTTGGCTCAGTTTTTGGCGTACCTGACACAAGATCTCTCAGAAAATTTGGTTTTTCCGATGCTTGAGATAACAAGGAAAGAAAAAAGAAGTTGACAGTAAGTATTTGAGACTGAAGACCATAAGCCTATTTATTGGTGCTGTTGACATTGAGAAGGTATAACATGATCAAGTGAGTGCTATAGAAAACTATATTAAGTACATTTATATATATCCTTTATAGCTTAAAATATTATATATTCTTATAGTCAAGTTTTAAATTTATAAATCATACTTTCAAGATATACTTTGTAAGAAAATATATATTTCTCCTGAGAAAAGATAAATTTGTATATGAAAATGAAATTAATACCAAACTTTTTTAATGATTTAATTATAAGTTATCAAAATTACACATTGAAAGTTTGATTTAAGAATCAGATATATAACTATTTTTTAGAAAATTTTAATTGTTTCTTTATCAATTTATGAAGCCAATTGCAAAAAAGTCCAATATGCCTTCCAACAATGCCGAAACCCATACGACAATTGGAAGGCTGATAAGAAACCTGATACCGAGTTAACAAGCCAGGGTAACAATTATTCACACTTCGAAGACAAGGAAGAGAATGAGGACATCTATTCTGTTTAGTTTAGTATTTTATTTCAAAACCATATTTATTTTTGGCAATTATAGCCATATGTAATCTTTCTTTTATGCATTAGAATATTTCTGAGATTTTAGAATATTTTGAGATTTGTATCGAGATTTGTTTTGAGCCTATATATAGGCCTTGAGATTAATGAGAAGTGATGTTATTCTTGATTAAAATTATTGTGTTGAAGTTTTGCTCTTCATCTCTCTGTGTGATACAATTGAGAATTAATTTTAGGGATTGTGATAAACTCTAAAGACTACTCCAAATTCTCAAATCCAATACAAATTTCTAACCCTAATTTTTCAAATTAAAACAATCTAACCCTAACCCTAACATTAACAACCGCCGTTCCCCCCCCCCTTCATCTTCTTCGTGCCGCCTAACCCATTGCCTGTGCGCCTTCTTCAACCTCTCCCCCTCCTCTGCCCATCACCGCCTTCCTGCCTCCCCTTCTTCTCATCCGCACCCAACACCAGCATCGCCATCCTCTGCCCTCCCTCACAACCGACTTCGACCCAGCCGCCATTGCCAATCACCTCGCCCACTCCGTCGAAGTCCATGCTGCACCCCTTGAACCCCAAAACACCCCCAGTCGCCTCCTCCGGTGCTCTTACCTCCGACGACCAGCACACCTCCAACGTCGACAGTCTTGCTGCTGTCTTCCTCCCACCGTCAAGCCAAGTCAAAGCCGCTCTTACTGTGGTTGCTAGTTGTGTTCTGCGATGCTGCCAACCCGAGATCTAATGCTAGTTTCTTCGAACCTCAGTATACTCTTTCCATTTTTTAAATATTTGTGTTATACTGCTTTATCATCTCTATCATATTATTTAATTTAACTGTCGACCACAAATATCGAGATTGAGTGTTCTACTTGCCTAATTAGAGTACAAATCAATATTGCATCTTTTACTTGCTAAGAACGCTTAAGGATATAATTATTGATTGTTAGAACTGAATTATTAATTGGGCTTTGTTAAACTTAATTCAATTCTTGAAAATCCATCAAACCGATTAACTGTTTAAAATTCTAACTTTGATCCGGCCTACTTGTCGGTAAAATTAACCTTTTAAGATTCTTAAAAATTCTCTATTTAGGATTACATTTTACATCACAATACTATACAACGCATTCATGAACTCTTTTAATTGAGGAACTTCTCTCCCAACTCTCAGCATGAAATCTCTATTTTGCCTTGCCTCCTGAATTCACAATGGAGTCCACCGCATAACTATCACACTTATTTGCAGTTTGGCACACCTTACTCGTAGCAGAAATGAGACTTCCATACTACCTTTACGTGGCATAATATCTATCAGAATCAGTAACTAAGTAGAAAGCAATCAATGTAGGAACAAAGCTTGTGGGGACGGGAGAGTGTGAATTCAGTTAGTTGAAGTGATTCTTCATCAGCATATACAGTAATGAGAAATACGATTTTGGAATAAGCGGGAGTCTCACAGTGACAATTCTACGCAAATGATATCCTATAAGCAACTTATCCAGATCTCCCAGAAGGGGAGTGGAAAGATAAAGTAGCCTCACTGTTATAGCATGGTTAGGGAACTAGGATTGTTGATTGCATAAACAATCCTTGCATATATAGAAACAAAACAATCACTTAATACATTGAATAATGATGAATTGCCTAAGGGCTTAACAAAGCCTAAATAAGAACTGTTGAGGATGACCAAAAATCCCGAAGTTCTACAGTCTGATGTATGATTTGTTTTCGGACAGGACATAGCCTAGTCAATAACTAGGCATCAGTTAAAAAACTTCCATGTGATATAGATTGGCACTAAGAAAGTCCATTGATTCACTATGGTAAGTACATTGCAGCTGGTCCACACCGCAGTGTATCATTTTATTTTACATCACAAGACCAACTGGATTCGCGGATCTAACATGTACCCCTAATAAGACCCACAACATCAGCTAATTAAGAGAGCACAAAGTTGTTATCAAATATTAATTACTCAGGGTTAATGGTTAATCACCCAATCAGATTAAAATGAGATAAACAAAGAGTTTTATAATTTCTGTTGTCTAGTATACGTCATTGACTTTCCCTGTTTTGGCATTCTTCAGCCGACAATATAGAGAAACAACCTTCTTAGGTGGGAATGGATTCATTATCACCTACAAAGGATTGCAAGGAACATTTCCTTGTGCTACAGGGGCTTGGTGTACTTATTGGTCCAGTGTTTCAAAACCATTATGTAGAGCGAAGCAAAATATTCATCTAGATTTTTTTTTTTAAATGTTTAACAGTTTGTTACATAACCTCAGTGTGCAAGTATTTCAAGAATCATTTTATACACTGGCATTATTGGTTTTGTACATTCAAGTTAAGAAAATTCATGTTGTGGGAGGGAGATATCCTCATCAGCTAGTTTATGATGTTCTAAACTGCTTTATGCCTGAATGCATTCAAATTCATGATTTTCTTATATGACACGAAAATAGCAAACTTGTTTTATATTTGAACAAATTCAAATATCATGATTGGTGGTAAGGAAATTTTAAGTGTGGATATCCAGATTCATTTCCTCTCAAATGTTGGTCAACATTTTAAATAATTGTTTACTGGGATAGAGCATAGGGCCCCCAATTTTTTGCCATTTTTTGGACCCCCCCCCCCCCGGCCCAAAAAAAAAACCCTCTATAAGTCGGTTTTCTAAAATATAGTGACAGTGCACATTTAATATATCAACAGCAGTGTTTATAACTTATAACTGAAATAAAATAGTATAAAAAACTGGCCCTGTTTATAACTGAAATAAAATAGTAGAAAAAATCGGCCCTTCCCACAGCCCTGGGAACACGGTTAAAATAAACACAATTTAAAAATATAAAAAAACATGTGGGTCTCCTTCCTTTCCCTCTCTCGCTCTCGCTCACGTCACTGTGGAGAATTAAGCATATAAATTTTTTAATTTTCTCACATTATGTATAGGGGCCCATTTTGGGAGTTCGCCTCAGGCCCCATTAGCTCAGGGCCAGCCCTAGGTTTATTTGAACCATTGTTTTTTTAACTAAACGGTCCAAATGAAGTACTCAATTTCCAACAAGTATATAGTTTCTTTCTACAACTAGAAGAGGTTTCCTTTCCTCAATACAAAGCCTTTTTCCTGACTAGTTGGGGTTGGCTTTTCCTTTCCTGAATATATATATATATATATATATCAAACTAATGGTTATATAACAATTATCCCTGGTTTAATATGAAACTAATGGTATTAAGAACTTCTCCCAAATCTAGTAAAAGAAAACAACTTTTCCTAATGAGCCAACATTACATAACATCATCTTGATTAATCATTATTCAATTTATCTTCATATTTGGGATGCCAGTGAACGGTGTTTAACTATAAACTAGAAATTAAAGAATTAGTGACTACATATAATAAAGATAAGGATCCACTAGTCTATATGACAAAATTCCTTATATAAAGGGGTTGTTATCATTCGGTCGAATCGGTCCCATAATGGACAATCTGCCCAGTCAATTATATAATGGACAATCTGCACAGTCCATTATGATCTCCTTGAAAGAAGATGTATGTACATAAACAATCAAGGCCCTGATAGCCTCTTGCATACATCTTATTGCACGAAGATTGTGAAGAATGGCACTGATTGTCCAGGCTCACAGAGCTATAGCACTAGTTATTGAGGGAATATCCTCATATAGATATAAGGTATAGATATAAGGGTCACTTCTCTCTAAATAGTAATAGATGCTTTGATGTTCCACTTTATAATTACATGAATCTGAAGACACAAACATAAAGCATACACCATGCTTGCTGAACTCACAAGTTTCATAAATCATTCACCTTTTGGAAGAAATGTCCAGGCTGCAATTTTATCCTCTATTCCAGCAACAATAGGATCCTGTACAGAAGTTAATACCAGATGTCACAAATGGAAGAAGCTTGTAGGCAAGAACAAACATTGTTCATTCAAAATAAGATCTAAGGGATAAGATCTAAGAGAGCTCATGATGGTTGAAAAGGGCAAAGGGGAAACTGATGTCTCTCTTACAAATTAAAAACAAATTTTGAAGAAAATCAAAAATTGCAAGCAATGTGAATACACATATTCTCTAATAATTCAATCCTTGAAGAAGGATGACATGATTCACAAATCTAGTGGCAGTATGATGGGATGTTTATCAGTAAAGCAAGCCATGGGATTTCACGAGAAAGAACCCCAACAGAAGGAACAGCAATAAGAAACTAGTTCCATAGTGGAACTTAAAGTCTTCTCTCACGGCATTCTGGGTCATCGGAACAAGTTCAATTATAATTACCACTTACCAACTAAAGCACCTCCTACAATTTGAACTTCCTAAATACTGCACCACAAGCTTCTCTCTCCTCCTTTTCAGTTACTCATTCTCCTGCATTCCCTAGGTCCACTATAGAATCAAAAATTACACTCGAACCATGAGGGTAAGCAACTAACCTATAAGAAATTTGAACACAGAAGTGAGATATACACCGCGAAAATTTCGGTGCAACCCGACAAAAGGTACCTACCCATCAATAAGATACATTAATGCAAATGGCAAGAATAAAACCCCCACAAAATTTATCATAAATAATTAAGAGGGGCTCGATTGGTATGAAGGAGGAGCTAATCAAGATGTCACAGGTTGCAAGCTTCGGGTAAAAGAGAGGCACTTCCTCCCTTTAAATGAGAGAGAATGTAATCTTTGCTCAAAAAGGGAAGGAGAGATCTCAGCTTAAAAAGTTATAAACAAGTTAAGTGTGTAGAAACGGTGGCGCTGTATTACATCAATAAATATATCTACCAGAATCCTTTTATCAACTTGATATTCTTCATGGTGTTAACTATGTTTCATATCCAAAATTGTACTTCGTTTAAACCGATTCACACAACAGTCCAAATTCATCAAACCACAAATTCATAAGGTATTGCATTCTACTTCACATTTTAAGGAAAAAACTCATAAACTCAACTAATTAAACGAAACAAGGAAAGATCGAACCTTTGCTTTCCTAATAAACATCCCGGAACTGGTCCGAACTTCACTCAGCGTACTCTTTCCGGACACATTATCAGCCACCGCCGATCTCTTCATCTCCGATTTCGCCTTAACCACAGATAAATTCAAATCAATTCAATTCAATCATCAAAACCAAAAATGGTCACTGCCACTCAATCCAATCAAATCCAAGTTCTGTGAATAGACTGAAGAAACTCACGATAGAGATGAGGTGATCGCATTCCTCGTTAGTCAAAAAACCTTCGTACACGAACGCTCTGAGAAGTTAAAGAAAGGAAAATGGATTTTATTAGAAATTGGAATAAACGGGCGCGCCGAAAACTGAGAGAGAGAGGGGGGGGGGGGGGGGGGGGGGGGGGGGGAGAGAGAAAGAGATTGGACGGACCTGGGTTTCCAAGAAATCTGCTTCGATCTGGCGGGAGAGATGGAGTTGAGGTCGGAGGTTGCGGGTGATGGTGAGAGAAGAGAGAGGGTGAGGAGTACAGTTATGGAGAGAGAAATCCTAACCCTAGAATTTGACATTGGTGAAGAAGAAGGAGAGAGGTTGACGAAGAAGAAGAAGAAGAAGAAGAAGAAGGTGGAAACCGCAAAGAAGGAGCAGGAGAGTTGAAGGAAGAAAATTTAAATTAGAAAATTGATGAGGTGGGACAATGTAAAAAAAAAAAATTAAGGAGTTGGTACAAAATGGGCACGTGCCACGTCGGATAAGTGACAGACAGCTTCATGTCAGATTCGTTTTGACAACTCTTCATCTACCAGCTGCTATAGTGTACCCCTGTGCGAACTTTACCAAAACATTTTTTTTTTTTTTGTTTGATAACGAGGATAAAATCGACAGATTCCAGTCCAATATATAAATAACAAGACTGTCTACAAGGACAGTAAATTTTACACAAGCATAAAAATGGAGACAGAATTAAAGAAAAACAAATAAAAGCTAATAAGCAATTAAGGACATTGCCTGAAAAACAACCACAAAATAATAAAAAGCAAAACCCACTTAATAAACCATCAGCTCCGAAGAGGAAGCAACAAGTCCGGCCACTGATAACTGAACGCAGGCTGACCTAAAAACAAACGCCAACAGGCCCGAATCAAACAACGAAATGAACATCCACGATCCGAAGTTGGAGAACCCCAGTGAGCCTGCATGAATAGGACGGAGCCACATGCAGACGAGCGTGGAGCCAAGGGGAGCAGAGGCCGACCGTCGAAACCAACGCAATGAACGCGGCAGTTAATAAGCTGAAAAAAAACAACAGCAATACAGAGTCCAGGGCATTGTCGCCAAGCAAGAAACGAACAGCAATAGTGGCTAAACAAGTTGCGAAGATAAGAAGCCACGGCAGACACTACCGCCATACACACAAGAAGGAAAAACAAAGAGAAACCATATCATGGCAACAATAGAACACAGTAGCCAAACAAATGGCGCACAGAGCGGGATAAAAATGCCTTGAGCGCCCAAAAGCGGAGGAAAAACTTTTCTCCAAGAAAGAAACAAATACCGAACATAGAACCAAACATCGGCAGAGCTATCCGCACTCCCAGGGAAATTAAAAGCAATCCCTGGGAAGCAACCGCAAGGAAGGCGGCCAGAAGCAAAATACATCCCAAGCAATTCCAAAAAAAAAAGCAACTAGGGTGAGCAACTAAACAAAAACAACAACAATTGATAATAAAAAAAACTATCAGGAAATGCATTAGCTAAGCAACCAAGGCCAGTTGCAGCTAACAGTTGCAGCGGCAAAAACACGAAGAAGCCAGATGCAATCAATTCACCAAGCAAAGCCAAGCTACGGAAATAGCTAGGGAGAACACAACAATAGGTGAGTGCCAGCACTACCGGGGCAAGATAAAGAAGTCCCTGGGAGGTGACAGCAAAGGTAGCTGCCTAAAGAGACTACAAACAACGCAAGGAAAGGCCAAAAGGCAGGTAGGGTGATTAAAAAACCAAATATCAGTAATAAGAGCTAATAGACAACAGGAAATTCATTAGAGAAGCAACCAAAATCAGCTGCGGAAAACAGCCGCAGCAACAACTTCACAAAGAAATCCTGGTGCAATCAGCACACAAAGCAAAACCAACCAACAGAGCTGCTAAGGAGATCATATGAACAAGTATTAAAGCCAAAATAGATATGTGGCAATAGTAATTACATCACAAAAACAAAAAACAAAAAAAACAAAAAACAAAAAAAAAGAGTAGCTACAGAGACCAGCAGCATGAAAACATAACAAAGAGGGATAGGATTTGCAGAGCCAAAAAGGGACCACATAGTGATAATTAAGAGCAAAAAAGCAGCTCACAGGGATAAACCACCACGATCAAGCCAAGCCAACCAAAAACCCCAGAAGAAGAGGGAAAAGCCCAACAAACACCTCAGCTCTGTTGAAGCGGTTGGGATCGACTAAGATCTGATACTTCTTCCTCTAAAAGGTTATCTTGTTCCATCCAATCAACCGAATTTGGCGACCGCGAGGAAATAGCTTTAAGAGGAGCCACTCTCGATTTGGATCCCTGGGAAGGAGAGCTATGCATCGAAGGTTGGAATTTATCCCAATCCGCGGAGAAGTGAGGGTTAATCTCCCAAACCGGCCACTTAGTATCAGAATCAGACAATATGGGAGCTGCAGGAGCAGAACCCAGGGCAGCCGCGGAGGGCGGAGTCATAGAATAAGTAGACTTCGAAGAAGGAGGCAGAGGGGGCTTAGGCAGGTGCTCAGCAGAACCAACGAGAGAAGAAGTAGTAGGTTGCACAGCTGGTTGAGACGAGATGTCTGGGTTGATCCAGACTAAATTGGGAGCCTTAGAGGGTGAAATTTTTGTACTGGTAGGAGAAACAAAGCCTCGACGCTGGAAAGCGTAATTCCTTTTAGTCGAACCCTTGTGAGGAACTTTAGAATTGGACGATGGAGCATTAGGGGTAGAAGAAGTTCCCACTGAGAAGATTTTTAGGAGAGGAGAAAAGCACGCAGTTGGCTTAGAAGCTTCCAAAAGTAATGGAACTTGCGATGATCCTCCACTAGAAAAGTCATGGTAATTCACTGAAATGGCAAAGACTGACTTGCAATCTCGCAAAGAGAAGGCAACAATTCTGTCTTGCACCGGAGGGCAACGATACTCAGCTTCAACTTGGAGACAACCTGAAGCCAACATCGAGGAGGATGTTGTGCTAATCAGGTCTCCAATGCACTTAGTCAAGTCTGCGACGACATGAGTAGAGTTGCAAAACGGAGGGAGCCCCAAAAGGGTAACTTTAACAGGGGTAGGACTTAGTGACGGGGGAGAAAGGCCGAGTTGAACCCACTTTCGAATGGTTAGAGTAATAGCTCCAATGGAAAGGGACTTGATGGCAATTAAGTCTTCCAAAATTTTAGGGGAGGGACAGAGAATAACCACATCTCTGTTAGAACAGGCGTTGACAACCCACACCCAATTTTGCACATTACACGAATTGCAAAGAAAAGAGTCTAAAGTGAAATTGGGAATCGAACCTCCACCAAAGGAAATAGCACCGTAGGACTCGAACTTAATCATTTTGTCTGAGAGTTCGGCAGAGGGAATAAAGACCTTAGTGACTTGAGGCTTAGCAGCCTGAGGAGGGGGGGTAAGATTGCACCTTGGGGGAAGGGTGAACAGCATCAAGAAGTCGATGCGAGACCGGAGGAGTGGGGAGCAGAGGAGAAGCGATCGAGAATTGGGCCCTCTTGGGCTTGTTGGATTGGATATCCGCAAGCTTGATTTGAAGAGAGGAAAAATCGAGCGCAGCAAGAACTTGATCGGAAATGGGAACCCCCATGGAGAGCCCTAATAGTTATTGTAGAGAGAAGCAACGGTTACGAGAATGGCCAGATTTAAGGCAAAACAAGCACTTCATGTTGAAGGAGTAGAAGGCCTTTAGGTGCCCATGTTGTAGACAACGAAAACAAATTTGGGGGAAGGAAGATGAAGATAGTCGAGAGCGCTTAGAAGAATTTACCAAAAGATATATTAAAATATCAAAAATATTCAATAAAAAATTTACAAAAATATGATTCATTTGCAATTGAAAAATATGATTCATTTGCAATTGAAAAATATGATTCATTTGCAATTTTATGAGTCTCTCAATAATAATAGATGTTTGTGCAATTTGTAGAGAAAATTTCTTGTTTTCTGATCAATTCGGCTTACTCTGTAATCCATTTGCTTTAGTAAAAGTTGCTATCAGTCTATCATTGCTTAGATTACTCAAATAGGAATACTAATCATTTTCTTTTTAATTACTTAAACCTTACAGTTTTTAGTGGAAAGTTTAAACACCATTGTCTCTTGGCATCTAATTAACCATTAAGGTACAGTCATACCTACCCTGAGAGTTACAGAACCTTTATATAGTAACTACAAATTACTTAAGACCAACGCAGATGAAAATCATAATACTACTAATTTAAAGTATACTGAAGTCCTCTTTCTAATTGGAGTTTTTTGGAGATTTTTCTTGTTCTTGCTCAAATAACATGTTAAGAGTCGGAGACTGGGAGTTGAGAATGAGAACAGATACATGAAAATTGTCCGATACTGTTGGTAATTGACAGACAGACTAATTAATACAGACACTGAGTTTTCAACCCTTCTTCATCTCTTGTGATTGGCTTTCTCATGTATCCTGATGTCTTTGGACCTTGGGAACCTCATTATCGGGTTCTGTACAATGGATAATAGTAATTTTGCTTACTCATTCACCACCAGAGTATATAGTCTATAGTGCCAAGTTATGCAGACATACATCACTACTTGACATAAATAAACTCATATTACCAACTTTCCTCATCTCTAAAAAAAGAGAATAGAAGACATGATTCAAGTTGCTAGAAAGTTGGGAATGTCAATAAACCCTGCTAATTAGTTTGGCATATGGTAGATTCCATTGCTTCTTCTATTACTTCCGCAGACCGCCTCTAAAGTTCAGTGGCTCACCTTTTACCTTGCATGAAAATAGTCTGGTAACACATGAAATGTTGCTCTTTTCTTTTATTCTTCTCCTCCTCTTTTGAGTTATAACAAACCATGTCCTTTTCAGTCTTATCGTGAAAGGTATAGTATTTTCTTGAAAGAGCTTCATGGTTGATATTATTTCTCTCTACACCATTTGTTTTGTTTTTGTGTTAAATTATGTTTCATCAATGGGTATCGAGCTAATCCATTTCCTTTCAGTTGTGTTGTGCTTGAAGATAGTGCAATCGGTCTTGCTGCAGCTAAAGCCGCAGGAATGAAGTGCATAGCAACAAAGAGTGGGTAAGTAATTATTTCTGTTGATTTTCTATAGTAAAACATGAATTGTGCCATTTTCTTTACAATGGCATCTTTTCTTTTTCTCAACCTTTGCAATGACTCTTAAGAATACATTATAAATATTTTGTTCATATCAGCTTATGTTAAGCAATTCGGCATATTGGTTTCATTAAATTCTTTCTTTAGTGAGAGAGGTGGCTTAACCTTTTCTTCAAAATTCTCGTCATGTTAGCTATAGGTCTCAGGATATGATACCAGTCCATTATAGACCCCTTTATGTGACTGGAAGCTCTGACAGTAATTAAGCTCTGTGAAAAATGGAACTGTATTTACATATTCTTTTTGTTTAGCAATGACAATACATTTCAATCAATTAATTATAATCTAGAGAAAGAGGCAACAAAGTGTAACCACACAGAACTTTTATAGCATTATTCGGGGAAATTTATAGCTCTATAAATGATCATAATTTTGCATGATAGAACCAACATACCTTTTTCATGAGACGAGATACCTTTGAAACATAAAGGATAATTTTGCTCCAATAGCTTGCATAAATTTCTTTTTGGGCTAAGTAGACGTATCTCTTACTTGTCATTTATGGTTTGCTCACAGCTACACTACCGAAGAGGACTTCTTGACAGCGGATGCCAAATTTGATTGCATCGGAGACCCTCCAGAAGAGCGGTTTGACTTGAACTTTTGTGCCAGACTTATTGAAAAAAAAATTGTCAGCTAAACTCGAGAAAATTGAGAACCATGTTTTTGGTTAAATATGGCATCGCAAACAAATCAGTAGCCTGAAATAATAAAAGAGTACATTTTACACTCGGAATGACCATATCCTTTGAAAGAACTTAATTCTATGTAAAATATATATCTTAAGATAATAGGACTACCCCATCTCCCCTTTCTCTATTTTGAAATAGAGGAAGGAGAGCAAAAGTAGGAATTAACACGTGCAGCTCACATCAATTGCAAAATTAAAAAATCATAAATGAACTGAGATTAAGGTATTGATCAAGTTGTAACACCCTCTCTTATTTTAGATTGTATATATAGTATATTTATTTGCTAAAGAGATAAAAATATTTGATGAATCTAAGAGTAATGTCTAAAGATTCTTTGGTTTATTATGTGCAGCTTCGTCTTCCCATGGTAAATTCTTCAATCGTATCTCTATTTACTATATGCGCTTATCCTGTTTGATAAAATGCATGAATGAACTGAAATATGTTAGTTGTAGGAACCTGCTGTGTGGTGGGGGTATATGGAACTCAAGTGGATGAGTTTTAATTTTGAATTTGACTAGGGATTTATACACCAATCTTTGAAATATAGGGTTCAGACTGTTCAGTAAGATACTTACAGATGTGGGAATGGTTCAAATTTGGGTTCGGGGTTATCTTGATTACAATTATTTTCTCATTTGTGGTGCACACAAGGTGTTTGTGAAAATGCTCAAAAGACCTTTATAATTATTTGGCATTATTTTGATTCAATTTAGTCATTCAAATTACCTTCTTTCAGGTGTTGTCTTGCAGATGAATTTTCGATGGCTGACGAATGTGGATATAGAAGGTAAAAGTCTACTACTTAGCAATTACATCGTGTTCGATGGTTTCCTCTGTAGTGGTTTCTCAATGATGACGAACTTTGTCATATACTATAATCTTTTGATCCAGACTCCATTTTTGGGGCGAGCATCTGTTGCCATTATGTAGGCGTGCAGAAAGGGGCTGTTTCATCATGCGCATTGTATTAAAAGGATTGATGTAAGTCTCTTAAGCTCAAAACAATACATATGTTTATGCTTTTTCTGACTAGCATTAGCGTTATACCAAAGTTTATTAAGGGTGTTTCCGAAAAGAAAACATATATCTTGATTAAAATTGCTTTACTGTTTTACTCCAATTTTGATTAAAGTTGTTTTCTTTTGCTGCAATCTCAGTAATTTTTCTACTCAACATTGACCTATGGTATAATTATTGTATTGGATTCTTACTTCATAAACTATGAAGATATATATAATCGTCCGATCAAATATTGTTTATCAAAAGAATACGGAATACGGATACGCGACAAAAGCCCAGCGAATGATTTTCATTATCCATAAGCTGTTCAGGAATCTTTACAACATATCACAATATAATCAGATTCGGAAGCCAGAAAAGTCAACCACATGCACATATGAACCAAATACCAACAAGAATACTTGAAATAAAATATATTAATCTCAAATAGTCATGATCTGAATAATACAAATATCCTGGGTCACATTGCCTAAATACAAAATAAACATCCAAGTAGCAGATACAATTATTCATGAATAACAGGGAAACAAATAAATGTAGAAAGAGCTCTAGCAACTAATATCTCATCTCGTCTATTCTATCTAGCAGCTGATCTCCAAAATCTGCAATTTAATAGATTGCAAGAAAGAGGGAAAGAGAAAAACAAGGTACCCGTCAATTGCAAGTTACGGGCCACTTATAATGTAGGATACAAGTACATGGGAAAACTAACTAGCAACATGGTATAAGCATGATGTCAAAATAAACAACTAGCATGGCAAAGTGAACAAGTGTAAATGACATGAATCAAGTGTCAAGTAATCAAGTATCATGTAAACACGCATCAAGTGTCAAGTATCATGTAATCATGTATCAAGTGTCAACTATCAAGTCTCAAGTATCAAGCAAGCATGTATCATGTTCAAGTATCATGTATCAAGTCTTGTAGTTATTACTATCTAGGTAGCACTTCATGCATCCATCCTTTTACTACATGGTTGCTACAATCAATGCAATTCCGTTTTAGATATCGTAGGGGACCATACAGGGCAGTGTACTCAGGTATTCACAGAATTACAGAACTTGGTCGGTAAACTTGATCGGTAACTTGATCGATAACTTGATCGGTAACTTGATCGGTAAACTTGATCGGTAACAGAATATTAACTTGATCGGTAACTTAATCGGTAAACTTGATCGGTAAACATGTAATACAAGAAACACAAGTCTCCTTCCAAGTACACGTTTCTGCACTATCCACTACTGGATCTTTCCCTTTAAACCCCGGCTTGATTATTTATTATTATTCTCAAACAGACATAGTATAATCAGTATCAGGTCTAGGATAACAAATAAGCACGCATAGATGATAGACAATCACATAAACGAGCAAAACAGTGTATATTCATAATCAGGACTGTATGACAGTACAATACTAAAATAGTGATTCCCGTTACTACAGAAATCCAAATCTGAATCCGTCGAAACGTATAGAAAATAGACTCCCAACCGAATCTAGAGAGTATAAATAAGTCATATATTAATTCACAAAAATATAGCTCAAAACTGATTTGAATACAGAAAATAAGTTCAGCCAGAAATCAGGAAAACGAATTTAAGAGCAAGAAAACAGCATGAAAACACATTAAATAAATCCACTAAAAATCTGAAGTATTCCCCTATATGTCTAGTATCAGAATATAAAGTTTCAGAATTTTCCAGTAAAATTAGATCAGTCATCAAAAATTAGAAAACATCAATAAACGATAGTTTGGCAAATCTGGAATTCCCAACATTGTTGTACGAAAACTACGATATCTCGCAAACCGTAAAACGAAATCCAAATTCGCAAAAGAGAGATGAAAATAGACAAAATATATTAACTTTCATACCTCACAAATATTTTTCATACAGTAAAAAAAATTAGGGTGAAAATATGATTCTTTACAGAACAGCGAGCAAAATACAGCGAGTATAGTTTTCATAAACGAGCATAAACGGCATATAAAACTTCTCAATAAAATCCACCAAAATTCTGAGTAATCCCTAAGTAGATATAGAAAAACTGACCAAAGTTTCAGATCAAAATAATATGTATAGCGCAAATATCAAAATTATTTAGTCATCAAAATCATCAAAAACAAAATCTGGAAAAATCGACACCTTTGTAGTAAAACAGTCATAACTCACACATACGAAAACGAAATCAAGCAAGGTCAGAGGGGTTGGAAAACAGACGAAATTCTCTAAAATTAATGTTTTATACCGAAATTAAGATTCTGACTTCAAGACAGTCCAAAACAGCAAACAAAACAGATCAGCGACAAAATACAGATTTTCCCTTTAACAACAACTTAACATATATCATACAAAACTTGTTCAAAGCACAACCAAATATTAAATCGAGTCTACCAAGTGTCCAAACATCATGAATTAGGGTTATTAACATATCTAAATCAAGCCTATCACATGGTTCTCAACAAATATCCAAATTCTCACAAGAAGTCTCACATACATAATCAAATCAAGAACGGGCAAAACCTAAGTTAATTCATGTCCATATTGTGTCGTGAGACAACTATGGTCAAGTTTTCACAATAAAGACAAAACCCATCAAGAATAACACACAAGAGTCGTCTTTAGACCCAACTACACTATAGATGGTATTTTTGACTTGTATCAATCAAAGAAATTGGAATACAAGTTACTTGCCTGCGAGACAACGAAATGACTCCAAGCAAGAATAACGGGAACGGATTTCCGGCAACGGACTCAACAAACATACGAGCCAAAACGAGAAACACCCACGATCCACGAGCAAACGAACTCAGCTACGAACTCGCGAACTCAAAACACACGAACCAAAACTCAACGAACAAGGATGCCACGATGCCCACGGGAACCACGAACAAACCACACCACCACCACACTCGTACACAAGAGAGTACGAGTAACGATGGCGGATCGATAGGCTACCGCGAAGAGAGAAACAGGCAAACAACGGGCTGCGAAGTGTTGCACGCTGCCGCGACTGCTGCTGCTGGCCTGCAGTTCTGTCTCGCTGTGGCTGAGCACGGAGGGGATGCGGGCTGCTGCGGCTAACTGCAGTCGAACGGCAGGGAGGGGAACCGACGTGCGCGGCGAGTCGGGAGGAGGTAGCACACCTCTGGCTACCGCAAGGGGGAGCGCTCGACGCAGGGCACTGGCAGTCGAGGACGGGGCAGGAGGAACACATGGAGTAGGGAGACTGCCGTCAACTGCTGGGGCGCGACGCAGGAGGAGGGGGGTGCTGGAGGTGGAGTCGTCGCTGTCGCGGTTAATAGGGGAGACGAGCTGCGCGAGGGAGGCACACAAGAAGAGATGATGGGTTCAAAACTATGGGAGAGCAGGGAAGGTGAAGCGGCGGGGTAGAGAGAAGATGCTGAACAGGGATGTGGGTAAATATATAGGGGAGTAGGTATTTAGGGTTAGGGTGTAAACCGGGTTGGGTTTAGAGTAGTTGAGTTTAATGGGTAATAGATAACGGGTATCAAAATGGGTTTGGGGGTTTGTTAATAAATGGGTTGGGTTTATTTAAAACAGGGTATAGTTATTAAATGGTATTATAGGTATTTAATAGGGCAAATGGGTTGTAGGGTATAAGGAAAATACCCAATAAGAAAAATTGGGCTTTTAAATAGGGTTTATATTACAATAAAATAACAAATAAATATTGTTTATAATAAAATGAAATTTGTAATCCAAAAATAGAATTTATTTAAAATACCACAATACAGTTAGTAGATAAAAATGGATTTTTAGTAACTCGTCAAAGATATCAATAATGACAATAATATTAATAACAATAATAAGAAGGAAAAAAATGATTAAAAAAATAATGGTAATAATAATAACAGTAATAATAATAAGAATAATAATAACAAAAATAAGAATTGTATCATAGAAAATAGTTACAAATAAAATTATTGATCGAAAACAGATTTTAATAGGAGATCCAATAATACAATCTGACAAAAGAGTTTGAAAGCGAAAAATAATTTACAAAAACCTTTAAATACAGAAAATATCAAAAATACGTTTTTGGGGAAACAGGGGTTACATTGTTAAAATTAATTATTTTTCAAAACGAGGAGTTCAAGAAGAGCCACATCCCCACCTATTACTTCATTGTAAGCTCAACTTCGGTAATTATTCGACTTTTTTTCATTGCTTTAGAAATATAGAATGATGTTGGTTGATTTGAAAATGTGAATTTGTTAATTTGATTTGTCATCTTTTAATTATATTGTGATCGAAATAGTTAAGGGACATCTCTAAATTTAGGAATTTAGGGTTTAACTATGTCTTAATGTTGTGTCGGTGTTGAATAGAGTCACTTCTGTCCTTTAATGACTTTTATGTTTTTGTTTAAGAACTAAAGTTATTGTGCATGTACATGATAATAAAAGAATATGAACTAATGAAATCTCCCTTAGTGGTTTCAAAGAATATGACCGAAATAGATAAAAATATCATTATTTGGATTTTCCAGACAAGAGTAACACATGTTATTAAATAAGGTAAATTGAAGGAAAAAAAGACACAGGACATATCATCATTGTATTGTTTAAGTTCCATATAATTTTATGAGTCTGTTAAAAGTATTTTTGTCTGTGCAGTTTGCACAGGGTAACACTAGTATTATATCTTAAGCTAATAGGACTATCCCCTCCCTTCTTTCTCTATTCTGAAATAGAAAAAGTAGAGCAAAAGTAGGAGTTCAAATGTATCTTACCACGTGCAGACCACACATTTAATTTAATAAAACAAAATTAAAAAATATACAAAACACAAAAAACTCTTCCTCTCCCCAAATCCCCCCAACCCATCCTCGCCCAAAACCCACCCGTCACCGTTCGTCGTTCGTCGTTCGGAAATCCGCTCCAATCTAAACCGTCGCCGTTCGCCAGTCCACCCAAATACAAGTTGTCCCCGTTACGCCTATCTTCACCGTTGTCCTTAGCCCAAAACGCAACCACAATCGTTCGTCGTTCGCCAGTCCGCCCAAATCCAATTAGTAGCCGCGCCATACCCCAAATCCTCGCCAAGATTAAGGTATTCAGGAAGTTGTAAAATTCTCTCTTATTTTAGATTATATATTTATTATTTTTTAGAATATTGAGAATATGAGAATAAGGTATTGATCAAATTGTAACATCCTCTCTTATTTTGGATTGTATATAGTATAATTATTTGCTAAATAGATGAAAATATTTTATGAATTCAAGAGTAATGTCTAAAGATCCTTTGGTTTATTATGTGCAGCTTCGTCTTCCCATGTTAAATTCTTCAATCTTATCTCTATTTACTATATGCGCTCATCATATTTGATAAAATGCATAAATGAACTGAAATATGTTAGTTGTAGGGGCCGGCTGTGTGGTGGGGGCATATGGACTCAAGTGGATGGGTTTTAATTTTGAATTTGATTAGGGATTTATACACCAATCTTCAAAATATAGGGTTCGGTAAAATGCTTATAGATGTGCGAATGTTCAAATTTGGGTTCGGGATTATCTTGATTACAATTATTTTCTCATTTGTGGTGCACACGAGGTGTTTGTGAAATTGCTCAAAAGACCTTTATAATTATTTGACATTATTTTGATTCAATTTAGTCATTCAAAATTACCTTCTTTCAGGCATTGTCTTGCCGACGGATTTTTAATGGCTGACGAATGTGGATATAGAAGGTAAAAGTCTAGCACTTAGCAATTACGTTTTTCGTGTTCGATGGTTTCATCTGTAGTAGTTTCTCAATGCTGATGAACTTTGTCCGATACTATATCTTTTCATCCATGCTCCAGTTTTATGGTGAGCGTCTGTTGCCATTATGTAGGCGTGCAGAAAGAGGCTGCTTCATCATGCGCATTGTATTAAAATGATTGATGTAAGTTTCTTAAGCTCAAAACAATACATATGTTTATACTTTTTCTGACTAGCATTAGCACCTTACCAAAGTTTATTGAGGGTGTTTCCGAAAAGGAAACCTATATCTTAATTAAAGTTGCTTTACTGTTTTACTTCAATTTTGATTAATGTTGCTTTCTTTTGCTGCAATCTCAGTAATTTTTCTACCCAACATTGATCTATGGTATAATTACAGTATTGGATTCTTACTTGATAAACTATGATGATATATATAATCGTCCGATCAATATTGTTAAAATTAATTTTTTTTTAAATTATGCATACTATTATATATATTATACTATTAGGAGATAGAGTCCTTCCGCTTTTAAAATAAAGCAAGGAGAGGAAAAACAGAAAACCAGCACGTGTTAACACATGAGAAAAAAAGAAGAAGAAACGAACATGTACTAACACGTGCAGTCAATTTACAAAATAAAATAAAATAAAATAATAATAAAAACAACCACTCACCTTCTGAGGTTGATTATGTTTCATTTGAGAGAGAATGATTTATGATGGAAGGTTTGATTTGAGAGGGAAGGCAGTTGAGAAGCACACTGTGGAGAAGGAGATAGCATAGTACATCATGGAGGAGTCCAAGAAGAGCCACATCCCTACCTATTACTGCATTGTAAGCTCAACTTCGGTAATTATTCGACTTTTTTTTTCTTTGCTTTAGAAATATAGAATGATGTTGGTCGATTTGAAAATGTGAATTTATTAATTTGTAGATTTGTCATCTTTTAATTATATTGTGATCGAAATAGTTAAGATGCATCTCTAAATTTAGGGATCTAGAGTTTAACTATGTCTTAGTGTTGTGTCGGTGTTGAATATAGTCACCTCCGTCCTTTAATGACTTTTATATTTTTATATAAGAAATAAAGTTACTGTGCATGTACATGATAATAAAAAAATATGAACTAATAAAAAATCTCTCTTAGTGGTTTCAAAGAATATGACCGAAATAGATAAAAGTATTGTTATTTGGGTTTTCCAGACAAGAGTAGCACGTGTTATTAAATAAGATAAACTGGAAAAAAAAGACACAGTGCATATCATCATTGTATTGTTCAAGTTCCATATAATTTCATGAGTCTATTAAGAGTATTTTAGTCTGTGCAATTTGCACAGGGTAACACTAGTGGAATTTTTTTATAAAAAGGATAAAGAAAAAAAAAGATTTCCAGTTTACTTTCGATGGTTTGAACACCAAAATTTTACCAGCTATTTCTTGATCACACTCAGTGAACATCACATCATATAAGCAAGAAACTGAACAATCAGATTTACACCTGCTATTCGACATTATCACTGCACGATATGTTAGAGATGAGGAGAGATAATAACCTAAGAAATTAGGGTTAGGTTAATATCCATACTGCTAGTGTTACCCTGTGCGAGGATAGTACGGCGAAGTGCGACGGCTTCGATTTTGGGTGGACTGACGAACAGCGTACGACCACCCCTTGGATCGAATGGCACAAATTCTCAAGAAGAGGATCTTACAATTTTTTCTTGAATACCTCAATCTCGGCGAGGATAGTACGGCGAAGTGCGACAATTTCGATTTTGGGTGGACCTACGAACGGCGTGTGGCGACCCCTTGGATCGAATGGCGAACGATTACGGTTGGTTTTTGGGTGAGGGGCGGCTACGAGCAAGGGGGACGACGAGGATAGGCGAACGGCGACGGGTGGGTTTTGGGCAAGGAAGGGGTAGCAGGGGTTTGGGGGGATTTGAGAGATGAAGGTTTTTTTGTGGGGGGATTCGGGAGATGAATGTTTTTTTGTGTTTTTTTTTTTTTTTGATTAATTTGATTTGCTGATTGAAATGTGTGGTTTGCACGTGTTAAGGTATGTGTGGATTTCTACTTTTGCTCTCCTTTTTCCATTTCAAAATGGAGAAAGGAGAGAGGGGGTAATCCTGTTAGCTTAAGATATAGTATAATAACTAGTATTTAACTGGATGTTTGCATATCAGTCCCTAAAAAATCTTATATCAGGAAATGATAGCATGCCGCATACTACAATTTAAGCACATACTACACTACAGTTTGAGAGAGAGTTGAATGTCACTCGGGGATCAAAAGACGTAGAGCAAGCACTACACGTGTAATGCACGCTTATAATAACTGTAATTATTTATTTATTTGGGGGGAAATATAATAACTATTAAGATTTTTTTTATAGTTCGAAACTATTTGCAGAAACTATTTGCAGAAGGAGAACTGTTGCCAAAGTATTTACGCTCATGCACTTAATAATAACGGTGAGTTTAGTTGTTTCATGTCCGCCGTTGGGACACGACGAGTTTAGTGCTATTTTTTAAAACGGCGAGTTTAGTTCTAATTTTTCAATGAAGACTCGCCGTTCCCAACGGCAAAGACATTTATACTAGACTCACTGATGAGAACAACAAGTTTAGTTGAAAATTTTCAAAGAAGACTCGTTGTTCCTAACGGCAAGGACATTTATACTAGACTCGCTATTGGGAATGGCGAGAATGTAGAAAATTTTACAGAGAGTAAAACATTCTATTGGAATTAGTGAATTTTCGAAAAAGAACTCCATATATTTTTTTTTGGAACTAAACTCGTCATTCCCAACAGCGAGTCTAGTGTAAATGTCATCACCGTTAGGAACAGCGAGTGTTCATTGAAAATTTTGAACTAAACTCGCTGTTCCCAACAACGAGTCTAGTATAAATGTCATCACCGCTGGGAATGACGGGTTTTCTTTGAAAATTTTGAACTAAAAGTTTGCACTCCAAGGACGAGTTTAGTTGTTGAGTCCATAAGTACAAATATTTTTGCAACTGTTTTATAAGTGCAAATAATTTCAAGAATTGGCATATAAAAAAAATTCAACTATCAGTTGAACAAGGAGAAATACGTGTATGACAGTATGAGATTTGAGGAGATATAAAGTATGTTCGAAAAAAGGAAATTTCCTTCCTGTATGGCATATGTCAATCGCAAGACCCAAGACCGATTCTAAATGATTTTAAACGAATAACAACAATGAAATCATACCGAAACAAGTACCTAAAAGTCTATTCCTTGTACCAACATGGCCAGTTCAAGGCAAGCATCAGGATAAATGATCTAAAAAGTCCGACAATTCAACATTAATGAACTTTATCATGATCCCTATGAAAATACCTCACTGAGCACAAGATCGTGGTTCCAAAGTCCTAAAATCCTGAGTATGAAGTGGCGATAGCATTTCAAACAGAAGATAGATGAAGGCCAAACACAGTAATTATCACAATCGAAGCAGGCAGAATCTCAAATTAAATATGGCTCCTCCGTAAGAGCTCCCATGCAACTACCGACGAACAAAACCAATCAACAATAAATACATTTTCTTTTGCATACCAGCAGAAGAAATAAATACAACATCCAGAAAGAATTCCATTTCATTAAACATTGCAAGACCACTGTCATGAATCAAACTGAACACCGGTATCTGCAGTAGTTTTACTAATATGTACATCCAGACATGAAGGGTATTTTAAATATACCATCAATGTCGAAACCGTAGGATATAAAGTAAAAATCCACATTTACAGAATGTACAAAAGAAAGGAGGGAGCAAGAAATAAAGATCCACCTTTTCTGTGACTCTCCCCTGCATAACTTCTTGCCCTTTCAAAACAATTTCTTCAACTTCCTTTTTTTTCTTCTTCCTTTTCCCCTATTTTTCCTTCTTTTCCAATTGAATATATACACACTAAGCACAGATCAACAGAGTCACAGTAATTTGTACAAGTTCAACGATTTCTATTCTCCGTTTTAGGAGTAAAATAGCAAAAGGGGTTGGTGAGGATAGTGTAAATCCAGCCACCTGTTCCTATAATTCCAGTCAGCTAGCTCCACATATATCTGAAGAATACAATAAAAAATATAAAGATAAACAACAGATAGAAAAAAGTCATACCAGTATAAAAATTATGCAGCTATAGTAAGAATTGTACCCTCTTCAGAAAAGGAAAATATGTCACCCAGCATGTCATCATTGTCCACATCTTCATTGGAGTTCTCTGTAACACCTTCACTTGACTCATGAACGCCATTAATTTCTGATATTCCACAGTAACCTTCGCCGAAATACTGTCCGACCTCTGGAGAATTATGAGGGGATAAGTCATTTATTACAGGTCCATCCATGAGAGAATTGATACCAGAATATTTGGTACTAGTGATTTCGTCCGCTATCTCACAGTGGGCCATTGGACTTGAGTTGTGAATCAAATTTGATTGAATTGGTTTCTCCATTGAATGCAAGCAAACTGGTTGATGAACACTGGATTGTATTAGTTACCGAGTTCATTAGCTATATAAGATGTATGGATTATTCGAATGTTTCTCTTACCAACATCATATCCAGTTTGAAGTGGTGCAGTTTCAGGATGTCTAATAGAAGAGGAACCACTGATGATCTTTTCCCCAGCTTCAGACAGTGAATCTTGATTAGCATGGTTCCTGCAATAGGAAAGACAAATTATGGATACATTAAAGAATTACTGCACTAGAAGAAACGTAACTTGCTGCTATATATCGTGCTGTTAAGCTGCGATTAGCAAGAGAAGGTCATCAAGGGGACTGCACCTCCAAAAATAAAAGAAAAACACCACTAACCTTCGTCAAGTAGTGATTACAACGAAATTTTACCTAAATCTCCATTGGTGTTCTGAGGCAAAGTTAATTTATGGGAGCCAAGTCAGGATCAGGAATGAATCAAAGGATTAAAGACTGAATGGTTTATCAAAGAACATCGTTATCAAACGCGAAGAGGATAGCACTGGATGAAGAAGGCAATCATTATCGGAAGCAAAAACATAAGGAACCTATCAACTAATCTCTGACTATGGAAAGGAGAACGAGGATCAGGCTTTAAATAAATAGAATTGTTTTCATCTTCTGTAACGTTTTCATCTGTTCTAATACATTATTCTGTGAAATTTACTTTATACTCTTTTTTTTTTTTTTGGGGGGGGGGGGGGGGGGGGGGGGGGGGGGGGGGGGGTCTAAGTTTGTCATTCATAAACACTCTTAAAGTAATCTAATTCAGAACGTACGATTATCGTTATCACTTTAGAGATAATTAGTTATATTACCTCATGTTCTTTATCATGATTAAGCTCCAATCTTTGATCTTTTTGGTTGGTTCTTTAATTTATTTCATCTTACTTTATGCATTAGTTTTAGATGATCACCTGGTAATCTCTCTTCATTTCTGTTTATCGATGATCACTTAGTTTTAGTACACTGCAAAAAGCACTCTTTAACAGTCCAATTTATTAGAATTTTGTTCTATGTTCATCACATCATTATTGTTTCTTTAATTTATTTCAACATGTTCATTTTAAAATAAATTTTAAGATAATTACTTGGTAACACTTTTATTAGTTTTAGCTCTATGGGTTTCTTTTTAGCGATTTTGATTTGTGTTTGTTTCAAAAGGGAGGAGGATGGTTTCGTCATAAACTAAAGAAAGGTGGCAAAAGCTAACAGGTATGTCAATCACACTGATGACTAGTGCAGTATAAATTGTCATTAACCTTAACAACTTGTTAAATAAAAACCCAAGTCATTAGTGGACCGTGGTGATGCTTTAGTTGGGCAATGATTAGTTTTGATGTTTTGCATGTGGTTCTATGCATGTTTGGCTATTAAAATTAACACAGATCACATGCATGACAGATGATGCAAGTAAAGCTTATCTAGAAGACATTTAAGGTTTATTATTTATTATCACTCATGATTCCCCATTATTTAGCAAATATCCTTGGCAACCACTATTTGGCAAATGTCCTCGGCAACAACGATTCAACATGTGACATTTTTAGGCTAATAAATCGGTGGATATGATGTCTAGAACCTTGTACAAAAAACAAGTAATTCCTTCATTGAATTTATTCTAAACAGACTAAATCACTGTGCATTCATTAAGTTAAATCTAAAGATAAATTTTGATGTAAATGAACCAATAAACTGTAAGAAATTTAAAAGATAGACGATATGCTTGTGCTTAGAACACAACATATGAAGGAAGATTCATATATTTTTTTATTAATCATGACTTTTTCCAAGTATAAGACAACTAAACCAAAATTAGATTCTTTACCTAATAACAAAACATTATAAAAAATGAAATGAAATTAAATAATTAAATCAATCAACCAAAAACTAGTGAAGCTGAAAACATTATATTATATCCTATCATTCTTCAAACTCAAGCACCAAAAAATTTAAGATACAAGTTTTCATGCCCCTTTCGGAGCAATTACTACTATAAATGTAGAAGCATCTCCTGATCAATCTGTCTGATATATTCATAAGGAAAATATCCATATCAATATAAAAATGGAGGAAATCAACACAGATAGAGCAAAACATCTGTTTGGCAAATCAAACTAATTCCTACATGTCTAACTTAATGTTTGGTAGAATTAACTCATATACTTATTTTTTTAAACCTGATCAAGTCTTTTATCGTTTGGAAATCTAGTCTCTTTGACTTTATAGTAACTTAGAATCTTAGACAAGTAACTTCCAACATGAATCGCGACTGATCCTCTAGCCTCTATATTGGTTCATGACTTGCTAGATATATGGCTTAGTGCGGGTGATGTACGAATGACTAAGAAGGTCAAGACTTTCACAATTTCCACAGGAAAGGCACTTTCTCCTCGTTCTGGGTCTGTTTTGAAGTCTTGTTCATTTTAGGACCCAAAAGGATGCCTTGTGTACATTGTGAAGAATATCTCATTAGGGTGGATGATGAGCAAGAAATAGGAGACAGCTAATGAAGATGGAATGTGGTTATACCATTATTGTGAAATGTCCATGCTACAATACTAAAACACCAAAGTAATGGTGAGGAGTTGTAACCCCTGTTTCCATTAATTTGAATTTTCAAGTATTTTCCCGTATATAAATTAAACTATTAATTTAATATGTTATTCAAACTATTTTGTATAGCCCAATATTTGACTACTCAACTATTTTAATATGTGAAATATTTTGGAACCCAATTTTTATTATAAGCCCAATAATTTAAATTAAACCCAGTAGTCTAATTATTTATTTGAGCCCAAATTCTATATTTAAATAATTAAATTTGTTTTGAGTCCATGGACCAAGCCTGCCTCCTATTGGGTCTTGATTCGTTAACCCAAACCCAAATTCTATTGTTGACCAGATCCTACATTTAATCCCTAAACTTCTCCCGTAACCCCCCCAATTAATATTTCGATTAATTTGCATTTCCAATCAATAAATTGACTCCGTAACCCCCTCCCCTACAATCACTCCACTCCATGATTTTATATTATTATAATATACCCCTCTCTCTCTCCCGTACTCTCTCTCCCTCTCTTCTTCTCTATTAAAACCAAACAAACAAAACCAAACAAACAACATAGAACCATTCCTCCTCCTTCATCTTCCCCGTACACCCAAACCCATCTTCCTACTCCTCGTCACCCGCTCGAGCGCCGACAACCATCACCCTTCTCCCGCTCAAACCCATCGCGACGCCAGCACCACCTTCTTCCCTGAGTACCCTCTTCCTCTCATCTTCTCCAATCGAAGACCTCATAAACTTCCACCTCCATCCCGCCATTGCCAAAACTTCGCCCACACTCCTGCTCGACCTATCTCCCGTCCACCTCGCCGGCCGTCGCACCACCCCGCACCTCTCCTCTCGCCCTCGTCGACGCGTCGCCATTGCCGTCGGAGTTCTCGAGCCTCCCTCGAGCTCCGCGGATTCCACCAGTCTCCGTCGCCATCCCGCTCGTCTTCTCCACCGCAAGCTGTCGCTCGCCTCCTCTATTTCGAGCAAAAACAGAGCGCTCGACTGCCCCACGTCGGAGCAACCACTGCCTGTTCCCACCCCGAAGCAGAGCCACGCCGCCGCGGTCGTCGCCAAGCCGCCACCAGCCACAGCCGACCTCGTCTCCGCCTCCTCTGTTTCTTCCGAAGAAACAGAGCTTCGATCTCTTTGCTCGCCCTCACCGCGGTGCAGCTCCCCTGCACCTTCGATCGCCACCCGAGCACCGTCGTCGGCCACCCGAGCCTCTCCGCTGTCGCTGCTCACTCCGCCGTCGAAGGATTCCCGATCGTTCTCTCTCTCTTGCCTTAGGAAGAAGGCGAAATACTATTGGAGGGGTTCGCCGTTTGGTGTTCTGGGCACTCTAGATCCCGTTTTGGTGTATGCTGTTCTGGCCCCGATCCAGTGTAAGGAGCATATCTGATTGGTTGGTTTTTGCCGTTTCATGTTCTGAGTACATCTAATCCGATATTGCTGATTGCTGTTTGGATCTGATCCCGGTGTGGAGTTCGCTCTAGTTGCTGACTTTTATTGCTTGGATTTCTTGCACATATTTTCGCGTGATTACCGTCAAAAAGGCAAGTATCTCTTGTACAACTTTGTTTTTCTAGTACAAGCCCTCGTAAAAATACCGCAAGTATATTATTTTTGACTCCAATTTGCATTCATAAGTCGAATTGATACCCGTTTCTATATTTAATCCGCCAATCCTGTATTCACATGAGATCGTGAATACTTTGTTATCCTATGCATGACACGAACACAAATAAATATACACATATGTACTCTTAGGGTTATACATATTTTTGTGCAGGAATGTTTCACCCGTGACAGTAGTTAAACACGAATATGACATCTTGTTCTTCTTGCTAAATTAAAATAAAAGTAATAAGCCGTGGTTTAAGGAAAAGATTTAAGTAGTGGGCAATATAGAAGAGCGTACTCGGACGGGAGCTCGTGGTTTCCCGACGCAAGTTGCAATTACAAGTTGCAAGATTGCAAATGACAAGTTAACATGTTTCACGTTACAAGTTTACACTCTACATGTTCCACATTACAAGTTTGCACGTATCTCAATACAATATTGAATGTACATGTTTTTCCCGAGTACGTGACCTATAAAATCCATCACTAAGTCTAAACGAAATTGTATTGACTGTAGCAATCATGTAGTAAAAATATGGGATGCATGAAGTGCTACCTAGATAGAATCAAGACATTAGACATAAGATTAACACGTGCATTTGCATGATCCAATTATATGTTACATGTTCATGTTGACTCGATACTTGTTTACTTGTTACTTGTTTTACACGCCACTTGTTTCATATTGACTTGTTCATACCATGTTACTTATTGTATTTCCCTTACTCTTGATTCCTTGCTCTTTTCCTGTTTATCTTTTGTTTTATTTTTGTTCCTGTTTCCCTTAGCTTGTACTCCCCTTGCGGCCCGTAACTTGTATTAACGGGTCTCCTTGTTTCCCTTTTCTTTTCTTCTTGTTATAATATACTTGCAGGCCCTAATGGAGAGTTACCAAAGGTGTCGCTGACCAAGTGTTCTAGTTTATCATTATTATGTTATCTTTAGTTGTATTTTATTTCTTACAACTATTTATTATAATTCGGGCGTGTTTGACCCGTAACTATTGAATTTCCCAGTTGTTGGTTACTTTTATGGACTATGTCATGAATTTTCATTATCAAATTGTGATTTACATGCCTGCGTGGATTGTTTTATTATCTTGTTGTTGAGTTTACTTGTACAGCTTAAGAATGGTGTGTTCACACCTTTCGCTGGGCCTTAGTCTCGCGCCCGTATTCCCGTGTTTTGGGAAGCGGGGCGTGACAGGGGTGATTATATATTTTACATTCTAAGTTGTAAACCACCCCCCCCCCCCCAAATGATGACCCTTTTGGTAGGTCAAGACCTGAGCAGTTTGCAAGGTGTATATAAAAATCACATTTAATATGTGAATGGTGGGATCCAAACCTGGGTTGGCTCTAACACCATGTGAAATGTCCCTGCCACTACACCAACACTTCGAAGTAGTGATGAGGATTGAGGGTTTTATATTTCATTAACGTTATATAGCATTACTACCACTCATGGTACACAATATGATAATATATCATATTAATTATGTCCTGTATATAGCTCATTCCAAATATGTAATTTGTTCTCAATATTTATACTGCCTCTCACTAAGGGCCCAATACAACACGTTTCACTAAATTCCCTCTATTATCTGGTTCAATCAGATATTAAAACGAATCAGGTGATGCCAGCAAATGAGGTACCTCAAACATGATTTTGTTAACAGCATCTGAAAGACTTGGCATATGTTTTCTAGACAATGCTAATCATTGAAGGAAAATGAAAAATAAGGAGAGATGGTGTTCACTCCAACAAGCTACAAGATAATAACAACCAATTCTGTAGGACTCCAAATGAAAATAAGAGGGGATTGAACTGATGGTGCAATAAAGTTACATGATCCAAAGGAAAATTTTATATGCATAACGAAAAGTATGATGGAGATAGTTGAAGGGAAAAGGAGCACTCATGAAGAATAAGAGATGGTTCTGCTTAGAATACGTCAAATGACTACCCATCTAAAAACCTTTCCTTTATATTAAATTTTCCTATGACCCTCATCCATCATTTAAAACAATAAGATTATATTTTACTGTTCTAATCTGTGACATAAATAAAACACAACTGCCAAGTCCTTTCGGAAGGCTATCATAGAAGGCACACAAACACACTTTTCAACAATAATATTATATTTTACTGTTTCCACTACGCTCTATGAAGCACCAATACGGGTACGGCAATACGCGTACGGGGACACGAGTACGGGGATACGACAATTTTTAAAAAAGTAGGATACGGGATACGGCGGGAATACGGCTATATATATATATATATATATACACACACACACACACATAACTAAATAATATCGCATGTTAATAAGGAAATGGTAAATATCTTTCATTAAACATAAATAAGATAATCCATAAATACTACAATAATTGTTCGTAAGCATAAACAATAACATAAGTAAACAAAACAAGTTCATAAGCAATATAACATAAGAAAACAAATCAAATAGTGAGACAAGTTTCAGCCGTATCAAATAGTTGGATAATAAAAAAATTGCAGGATACGGGGATGTACAGGATACGGAGACACGAGTATCGGATACGTACAGGATACGGGTACGGCACCCTACGTGAAGTATCCGTGCTTCAGAGACTACGCTGCACTGTGAAACGAATAAAACACAACTTGCAAGCCCCCTCAGAAAGCTATCACATAAGCTTTCAGCAGGATTTTGGAAACAATTGAAGAAGCCGAATACACCTTCCACCAAGGAAAAAAAGAATTGAGATATTGCACATTGTCATTTATCTCTGAATATATGACATGGGCATTCTAAGAGTTAATCTTAGCTGGTAAAGGATATACAAAGTGGAAAGACCTAGATTTCAGCCAAAACCTAAATATTTCCAATACATATTGTATCATGTCCATACAATATTGCAAAGACCTATCTATCATGTAGAAAATTAATAATACTGGCCACACTTCGTACAAAAAACCTCCAGAATGCTTACTTCAAGCTGACGAACTTGAGCACTTTTATGTTTCTTTTTGCATCAAATTCAATCCAATGTTTTGGATCCCTACAGTTCCATCCCACACCACTTATATAAGCAATCAAAATTAATTTGGATCCCTACAGTTCCATCCCACACCACCTATATAAGCAATCAAAATTAATAACCAAATATTTTCCTAATCAATAAGCAGTCTAGGTGTGTAGGACCCAACTGAAGTAGTACACTAAGGTAACCCAGAATACCAGAAACTTAGATATATTGCAGACTTACAAATAGACTGGCATCAGACTCACTGAAGACGACAAAATATTTCAATAAAAATATGACTGTATACTCGTCTAACAATAACGTTATCATCCAAAAGGTTTTCATTATTAAAAAAAAAAGAATTCTAAATCATACTCATGGAAGTGAAACTCGACAAGCAAAACATACCTGTCATCCCAAAAGGACTGGGATCTATGAAATTGCTCAAGAGTAGATACCACATCCTTTCGCCTCATTTCGGCCTCGTGAAATGGTATTTGCTCGATTTCAACTTCTCCACCAGTGGAATCAGTGGTATAAATTTGATTAGCCCCCGATGAATCCATTACATAGAAACAAATCTATAACAAATTTAAAATAGAGATGGGAGTGCTCATTAACTTTAAATGATTAACGGCAGAAAAAGAAAATGAAATTACTGAGACCATGTGTTAAGAGTAGTGTTTAGATGTGTTTTTCTTTTCCATTTTGGTCATATTAGGAGGGGCGAGGACACCATTACTATATATTGTACCCTACTTTCTCTTAATCAATAATAATATCTTTTAGCTTGTTCTCTAACCCTCCATCTCAACACGGCACCAGAGCCGGAACAAGAACCCCAAAACATTTCCTTAAAAAAAACACATTTATGCAATACTTTAATACAACGAAATCAGCAAAAGGGGCCCACCTTGGTCTCTTGCCATATGGGAATCCTCCCGGATTTAACCTGCATTTCTGCATTAGAAAGGTACCAGCATGGCCTTCCATTAGTTTTTCCACTTCCAGTTGTACAATTGGAAGATGAAATGGACAAACTGTTGCTATCTTCATAATCAGAAGTATCCATGACTGTATCACCATACAGTTTATTCTTCACGAAAAACCTAGAAATAGTTTCCTCTCTTTCGGGCCAATTTGACCTCCTCCATGCGTCCCACCACTGAACTGGTTCTGCATTTACATGAAGCTCATCTTCTTGAAATTGCAAAAAAGAACCAGAACTAGTTCTGGAACTGCTATCAAATGATTCCACGCATGCCGATGGTGTAAGTTCATATTGAATCAACTGACCAGAAGGAGAATAAATCAAAAGATGCTCCAGGGTATTAGACTTTGAGTGAACTTGCTGTATTGAATAGTATAAGGAATTGTGGAAAACAGCAGCCATAACACCTGATGGTACGGGAACTTTCCCTGTTACACTAGCAGTAACATTGCTAACTGTATTTAACCATCCAGAATTAGAATTTTTTATTCTGCTAATTACAGAAAGTGTCATAGGAGATGGAGGTGAAATAAATGTTTGATCCACAGTGGAAGATGAAGTTGACCACCATGGCAATGTAAGATTGGGAATAAGGGATGGTCCTTCAGTGTGAGTAGTCTGTTGTAGAAGACTGGCATCTCCACCAAAAGGAGTGATGAGGACATCTTTCCAGTTTATGATTTTTATTTTATTACCATTTTTTATTTCTGGCAATTATAGCCATATGTAATCTTTTTGTAATTTTTTAGATTTTGAGAATATTTTGGAGATGTGTTTTAAGATGTATTTGAGCCTATTTAAAGGCCTTGAGATTAATGAGAAAGCATGCCATTATTGATTAAAAAAAAATCTGTGTTGAGTTTTGCTCTTCATTTTCTCTCCTTTGTGTGATACAATTGAGATCAAATTAGGGTTTGTGATAAATCCTAATCTAGTTTTGGAATTAGTGATTAATTCTAAAATTTATCCCCAATTAAAAAAATCCCTAATACAATTTCCCTAATCCCAAATACCAAAACCCTAATCCAATAATTTCCCCCGACTACAACCCTAATTATCAAATCCCTACACCACAGCCGCCTCCTTCTTCCTCTCCCTTCCTTCTTCTTTCCCCGTAACCATCCAACTCCCAAACCCAACCTCCTTCTCCATCTTCTTCGGATCTCCAACCACCCGACGCTACCCCTCTACCACCAGAACACCACTCCAAACCTCCACGCCCTCCCTGCCTCCTTCTTCACCTTCGTCCCGACGAACCCAATTCCGCACCACCACCTCTCGATCCTCGTCAACATCCGTGCCGCCCTCCTTGGTCGTCATCAACGCCAGCTACACCCTCCCGCCAACTCCTCAACCCGCAGCACACCCGAGACAGCTTTTGCTGCCCTCCCCCAGCCACCGACGATGGCTCTCTGACCCACGCCAGCCCCTCGCCGCCGCCCACTCGCCGTCTCCCCTCATCGCCGGCGACCAGATCTGCCGCTACGTGGCTTCGTTGCTGACTTTGCTCACTGTGTTGTTGTTCTTGTCCATTTCGAGATCTACGCTGGTTGTCTACGTATTCGGTATATTCTTTCCACTACTAATATTTGTGCTTTACTGCCTTATCATCTAGTTTATTATCTGATTTATCTGTCGACCACAAAATAATTGAGATTGAGTGATCCACATGCTAGATTAGAGTACGAATCGGTATTGGACTTATTACTTGCTAAAACACGTAGGGATTTAATTGATTGTAAGGTTGATTTGTTAATTGGAACTTTTACACATTCAATTCTTGAAAACCCATCGAACCTGTTAACTGTTAAAAATTTCCAACTTAGATCCGCACTTTCATGTTGGTAAAATTAACCCATTAAAATTCTTGGAAATTCTCTATTTTAGGGTTGGTTTTACATCATTTTGGTATCAGAGCGAAGGTTCTTAAAACCTTAGTTCTTGCATCGTAGGCATCATTTTTGCATTCATTTAGTATCGTATAGTCTTTTATTTTATTTTATTTTTTTTATTTTATTTTAGTTTAGTTCAGGATCATTAAAAAAAAAAAAAAAAAAAAAAAAAAAAAAAAAAAAAAAAACATAGGACACACATCCCATAGTTCCACTTTTGGTGAATGCGTCTTCGCAGCACCATCACAGACCCTGAAGAGCCTTTTCTATCCCTCCCCAATCACCCAATTAGGAACCTTAGACTTCCCAGACCTGAAATGGACAATTCTGATATCTCCGCTACCCTAGCTGTCATCCAAGCAACTCTTGCCAATATCAATCAGAGGCTTGAGAAAGTGGAGCTAAATCAAACAAGTGTCCCTGAGCTTCATGGCCATCGTCAGATCCCTCAAGGGAATGTTCATGACGATCGACGTCAAGAACGTGACCCTGACGAACAATATAAAAAGAACGTTAAGGCTGACGTTCCCCAATTTGAAGGCCACATGGAACCCCAAGCTTACCTCGATTGGGCCCGTGCCATGGACCACTATTTTGTGTGGTTCGACATGAGCGAAGCCCTTAAAGTTAAATTTGCAACTATGAAATTAATGGGTAAAGCTCAACAACATTGGACCAATCTTGAACATGCACGTAGAGGCCGAGGCCTGGCACCCATAGCCACTTGGGAGGCCATGAAAGAGAAGCTCACTGAGAGGTATGTACCGTTATCGTTCCACACCCGATTGCTAGATTCGTGGAACCAATTGTACCAAGGAAGTAAATCCACACAAGAATATGTTGATAAATTCGATGACTTCCTTATTCGGTGCAATGCGCTAGGTAAAGAGAGTGAAGAACAAACTCTCTCTAGGTTTAGAGCTGGACTACGAGCTGACCTTAGGAACGAGCTAATCTATAGAAACGTGGACTCAATAGCGGCAGCCTACGCCCTAGTCCTCGACATGGATTCCCTTAAAGCTAGTTCCCATTACAAGTCCAGCGATTCGATGGATCATTCCTCTAGAATGAATCCTCCTGACCCCTCTAGACCTGAGCACTCCTCTCCTCAGTACTCTAACAAGTCTTACCCAAATAAACATACTTCAAATTCCTATCCACTTAGAAATGCCAATACGGGTAAGAACACCGAAAGAGATTACAGTAAGGTTGACCCTCTCACTAAGTGCTATAAATGTAAGGGATACGGTCATGTTGCTGACAACTGTCCTAGTCCAAGTAGGATTAATATAGTAGAGGGTACCGCAGTCATCGCTGATGAGCCCGTCAATGAGTTTACCTATGAACCTAATATAAGTGATGACTTTGATGAAAAAGAGGATGACCCGTCTCTCAATTGTATTCAGCCTATCCAGTCACCTCTATTGAGTATACCCGAGACACCCAGTCCTTCCCAAGTCACTTGGCAACCCATAGATTTTACTCATGTATTAGAACATCACAAAGTCGCAGAGTCTGCACCCACATTTGCATATAACATTCATGACTTGCATAGAGAAATTTCCAAGGAACTTAATGAGAATAATTTTAACTACAAGTTAATAGCTGATACTAGACGGAAATTTATAACTTTTGATATTGGTGACGAAGTGATGGTTCGGATTCATCCGGAACGGTTTCCTGTTGGACCCGTTAAGAACTTGAACATACGTGCTGCAGGCCCATTTAAGATTCTACATGCAATCAATGATAGTACCTATGTCGTTGACCTTCCTGAAGGTTTTGGCATAAGTAAGATTTTCAATATTGAGGATCTAGTGCTTTATGAAGGCTCAGAATTCAACCCTAGAAATTTTTTTATAGATGAGCCTACCCTGCAGCCTAATGGTGAGATTCCCCCATTACCTCCACTACCAGATACTACTTACCCATCGACAAAAGAATTGAATAATATTTTAGATGATCAGATAATCTCTACTAGAGATGGTGGTATGCACAAGTATTTGGTGAGGTGGAAAAATAAGCCGAAGTCGGATGACACTTGCAGTGATCGTGAGGAGCTCCCGCAACTGGATCCAGATCTTTTGGAGCACCATGGCAGGATCACTGGTTTTGACTCGACTGGGTCGAGCTCTCTCCCACCCGGAGAGAATGATGAGGACATCTTTCCAGTTTATGATTTTTATTTTATTACCATTTTTTATTTCTGGCAATTATAGCCATATGTAATCTTTTTGTAATTTTTTAGATTTTGAGAATATTTTGGAGATGTGTTTTAAGATGTATTTGAGCCTATTTAAAGGCCTTGAGATTAATGAGAAAGCATGCCATTATTGATTAAAAAAAAATCTGTGTTGAGTTTTGCTCTTCATTTTCTCTCCTTTGTGTGATACAATTGAGATCAAATTAGGGTTTGTGATAAATCCTAATCTAGTTTTGGAATTAGTGATTAATTCTAAAATTTATCCCCAATTAAAAAAATCCCTAATACAATTTCCCTAATCCCAAATACCAAAACCCTAATCCAATAATTTCCCCCGACTACAACCCTAATTATCAAATCCCTACACCACAGCCGCCTCCTTCTTCCTCTCCCTTCCTTCTTCTTTCCCCGTAACCATCCAACTCCCAAACCCAACCTCCTTCTCCATCTTCTTCGGATCTCCAACCACCCGACGCTACCCCTCTACCACCAGAACACCACTCCAAACCTCCACGCCCTCCCTGCCTCCTTCTTCACCTTCGTCCCGACGAACCCAATTCCGCACCACCACCTCTCGATCCTCGTCAACATCCGTGCCGCCCTCCTTGGTCGTCATCAACGCCAGCTACACCCTCCCGCCAACTCCTCAACCCGCAGCACACCCGAGACAGCTTTTGCTGCCCTCCCCCAGCCACCGACGATGGCTCTCTGACCCACGCCAGCCCCTCGCCGCCGCCCACTCGCCGTCTCCCCTCATCGCCGGCGACCAGATCTGCCGCTACGTGGCTTCGTTGCTGACTTTGCTCACTGTGTTGTTGTTCTTGTTCATTTCGAGATCTACGCTGGTTGTCTACGTATTCGGTATATTCTTTCCACTACTAATATTTGTGCTTTACTGCCTTATCATCTAGTTTATTATCTGATTTATCTGTCGACCACAAAATAATTGAGATTGAGTGATCCACATGCTAGATTAGAGTACGAATCGGTATTGGACTTATTACTTGCTAAAACACGTAGGGATTTAATTGATTGTAAGGTTGATTTGTTAATTGGAACTTTTACACATATTCAATTCTTGAAAACCCATCGAACCTGTTAACTGTTAAAAATTTCCAACTTAGATCCGCACTTTCATGTTGGTAAAATTAACCCATTAAAATTCTTGGAAATTCTCTATTTTAGGGTTGGTTTTACATCAAGGAGACAAAACGAATATATGGCAGGTACCTCTCGAAGAAACAATTGCTACCCACTGACTAAAATGACTAAAGCAAATGTCTTGTACCACCTGGAATGAAAAGAGAACAAAAACAGTAAAGAAATTAAAGATAAGAATTTCCCTTAAGGTGTTACTTGTTAGATATTTAGATGCTTACAGCTGTTGTTAGTCCACGATAAAGCTTGTAGAGATGGGCATGGGACGAAGCCCAGTCATAACGTACAGAGCCTGAATCATTTGATACGAACCTTGGCATAATCCTAAAGACATTTATATTGTGGCCATGTACTGAAGCAGTTACCAAAAGGGTACCACTAGGATCAAAACATAAAGCAGATATAGGACTGATATGAGCTCTAAACTGTGAAACGACTTCTTTTGAAACAAAATCTTTGACCACAACCTGCAGTGCAATTATTATTACTTATATTTATATATATAAAAATTAATAATTTGAAAATAATCAAAATTGGCATGAAACAATTATCTGAAACTAACCATCCCTGCATTATCAGCATCACTTGGATGTGAAGGTGATGAAGCCCTTCCCAATCTCCTGCTAGAGTTTGATGATAAAGGTGATAAGGCAGAACTAGAACCATCAGGCAGAAGATCTTGGTAGTACTTCGACAATGTTTTGTATCCCATGTCACCGAGATTAAGTATCCCAGCAGCGAATTGTTTACTAGATTCCATAGCATAACGAGCAACTAAGCTCCCATTGCTGGGTGAAGTTGAAGGACTAACACCTGGAGAGGGTGTAAGGTTCTGCGGACTAAGACGGCCCATGTTTGAGAGCAAAGGATTATTGCAAGCATAAGCTAACCACCTAGAGCCCACTGACATGGGACCATAACCAATGTTAACCCCAACTGCTCCTTGCAATGGATAAGTTAGCACACTGAACTTATTTTCAAAGGTAACCGGATCGAAGCAATATATCTACCAACAAGAAGTCAAATACAGTAACATTCAGATAAAACAGAACAATAACAAATATTTAATAATGACAAATGTTTCAATAGGGGTGTAGTACTGTGTTTGGAAAGCCAAAATAGTTTCCTTTTTCTGAATGTACAAGCACTTTTGCTCTTAAACTAGCTTTTTGGTAAATTTGAGTAAAAGTGCAAATGGCCCAACAAACAATTTAGAACTGGGAGTTTACCCCTTTTCATACCACATCTCAAAAGGTTCTTTAATTTTTTTGTCCAAAGTGTTTTCTACCTCATAATTTTTTTTATTTATAATGTCAAGTCAAAACACATCTTCACAACTCAAAGCCTAAATAAAAATCCAGGATGCTTACCTGTGCAGCAAGAGCTACTGCAACTATACGAGGACTGCATCGGACCATATATATAGCAGAACGAAATCTGAGAACATGCACATAAGTATGAGATTTTAGTGAGTAAAACCGAACAACAGTAGGAGAGTTAATGCAGTTTTCGTTTTGAGGTCCATTCGTATTTTCTCTGATCAGTGCACTCAAACGGCCACCTTGGACCAAACCCGAGCCATTGGTTTCGTCACCAGCAACAACCAACAACAGAGAATGTGATGCTCTAAATCCTTTGTTGCCCTCTGACGTAAAAGGAGTGGGTTGCACCTGTAAGTATGTAACTGGACCATCGCGCTTCGAGACCATTTCACAGACATCAGAGGCATCGTCAACATCAAGCACTTGGAACCCATTAACGTAACCAAGCAATAAAACATGCTTGAAGGTAGATGAACCAAGCTCTAACTTGTCAAAACCAGCCCATAGTACCTGGTCATGTAATAGTACTTCAATATATCCTTGAATGAAAAGTTGCCAACCAGAAGAAGAAAGTCAAACCTTGGATTGAAGTTAACAAAAATAAGATCTATGTTGTTATAATGATTGATGCAAGAAAAGCTTTTCAAGCATAAATTCGAAGTTTCAAATAAATGTGTCTCAATCTAATTAATCGAATACGTGGATTTTGTTTTGAGGAGCTATGAAAAGCTCGAGGCATGTGAAGGTGACAACCCAATGTGGAGAAGAACGGTTAAAATACTCATGTTCGGGTCAGCAATCGGTACATTAGGCCAGTCAACTAACATTATGGAGGAGACAACTGCTTCGCATGTGGCATCAATCGATGACCGGCTAGTAGACTTGTGCACAGAACATCAACACTTTTAACCAACCGATATGCTGTAACTCTCACCTGATTATTTTAGTTATTCGATATATTTTCTAGGGATAATACTTGTTCTGAAACAGTGAATTGTTTGCTTGACTTAGGATTCAAGTTTCTTTGTTTGCCAAGAATTAACCTAACTACTGTTCTAAGCCATGAGATTACCAGATGCAAAAGATTCATGATCTAGAAGACCTATGTGGTTGAGATATGTCATGAAATGGGGCTATATGGAGTCTGAGGAATTACTCTAATTCTGTGAAATACATATAGTCATCACTGGTCTCATATAATACAAAGTGATACCAGTTTAAAAGGGGTTCCAAAGTAAATATAAGTAAGTGAAAGCTTCAAGCAATTTTCTTCTCCAAAGAAGACATATAAAACACCTAGAGTACAGAGTATCGGAGGAAATAGTAAGATTCGGGATCAAATATAAAACTTAAGATGATATTAACATCGTATAGAAAAAAGGTAGTAGTACACAAGAGGTTATACCACATTTATGAACACACAGTTCCTTGGTTGCAAGTGTTCTCTCTCACAAAAACTTAAAAGCTTTAATATCCTTTTTACCTTATCTTAGTTACAATCCTCAAAGAGATATACTCAGACCAGACACTCAATCCCCTCGCCTTATAACCCATATAGATTATACAGCTTTCTGCACAATTAGGTAACAAATTAGGTTATCTTGGTGAGGGAAGTAAGAGCTCAGGTAGAAAGTGTCGGAGAACTCTGCTCCCAACTCGTAGTGCTAACAGCGGAAGTGCACCACAAGCAATAGAAACTCCCAAGAAATAGATGAACCATGAACAAGCCACCACAATATATGGATCTCACAAGAACACAACCAATATGCAGAGATAACCAATACTTCTTATTCCCAAAGAAATACAAAGATTACAAAAGCGATTACAACTCTCAGTCTCTCCCTCTCTCACCTTTGAAACACTCGGCACAATCACCTCCGGAAGTTGAATAATGATCTCTCAATCTAACCCTAAATTGGAATGGATAACTAAACCCTAGAGTTTACGACCATATATACAGCCCCCAAGTAAACCCTAAAGGATATACACAAATCTAGCAAATTGGGTCTTTCTCCCGTAAGCCCAAAAGAAACAATCAGCGTCAGTGTCGGTCGACTGCTCCCAAGGCCGGTCGACCCGTGCAAAATCAATCCAGACGGCTGACCGGTCGACCGCACCCCTAGTGTCGGTCGACCGTCCCCTCCTCTGTTGGACACCTGCACTCGAAGAACCCCCAGTCGACTGGGTCGGTCGACCGCACCCCTAGCCGGTCGACCGCAACCCTCCAGACTTCTCTTCTCTACTTGCTGCTTGTCTTCCCTTGCTTCTTTGTCTTCTCCTCTTCTTCTCCAACTTCAAGTACCCCATGCCTACGTGTATTTGTGGCCACAATTCCTAACAATCTCCCACTTGGACCAAATATACCACGCTTCAAAGTTATTGTAATTCAACTCAAATCCAAACCCTAATGCCCAAATCCCTCACCGCCACTTCCACCAGTCAACGCCGCCACCTCCACCTTGTTACTGCATCTCGACCGCCGCAGCTTCACTTTGCCGTTGCTGCCATTGCACCTGAGACTGCACCAGCAACCCGAAGCTCCTTCGCAGACACCATCGACACCCTGCCATTCCTGAGCGCCACCATCAATAGCCACTGCCTCGATCTCATGCTCCCGCAGCACACCGACAACTTCCTCTCCATTGTCACGCTTTCTTCGAACTCCCAGTAAATTCTTTCCACTTATCAAATATTTGTGATACTGCTTTATCATCTCTAAATTATTATCTAAATTTACTGTCGTTCACAAATATTGAGTGTGTGTGCTCTTTACTTGCTAAGTAGGGTACAAATCTTTATTGAATATGTTACTGGCTAAGAACGCGTAAGTATAATTATTGATTGTTAAGTTTGACTCTTGAATTAGGTTTGTGAACGTATTCAATTGCTTGAAATCCATCAAACCAGTTATTAGTTTAAATTTCTAACTTAATCCGCATTACATGTTGGTAAACTTAATCTTTTAATATTCTTGGAAATTCTCTACCTAGGGTTAAGTTTACATCACATTCATCCTTACCACAACTTCGGAGTTGTGGTCTATCGATAAGGTCTTTCACAATGGATTATTGAATGCTTTTAAAAAAGATAAATAAACCAGATGCACATTAAAACTAAATATTGAATGTTTGTCTTTGTCTTCTTCATCCTTTCTTAATTCTAAAATTCAACTTTGTTTCTCTGTGTTTTTGTATTGTGGTTGCATTCCAAGATTCACACCACCAACTCTTGGAGTATCCGAGTATGTATGTGAGAGGTCAAGGCCATTAATATCATCTACAATTTAATATGGGAACTCGAGGCCTATTGTCAATTATGTATGCAACACCTTCATTAGCTATCAGTACCTTATGATTGCCTTCTGTATATCTTGCAATCTCCAAGCTTAGAATACATTTGCTCAAGTCAGTTCAGGTCAAAAACCAAACTAAATTTCATTTGCAATATAGTAATGAGAAGAATTTATATATGATATGCTTCATCAACATCTCTGGCACAGTGAAAACATATTTTGGATGCCACTTCAGTATATAAAGAAAAATTTTATATAGACGTTGGCAGCTTGGAAGCTCCTTCTCACTTAGATTTTCCTTTCTTTTTTCCATTAAGGACAACTTTATCCTCAAGAAAAATGAGTTCCTCCCAAACAGATATGCAAGGCCTTCAGCATTTAAGCATCCTGAGAAATAAGGTTCATCTTCAACTTTGAAATGTATTGCCCATGAGTCAAGGTCACAACACCCTCCTTTCATTTACTTGCCTTGTCACACGAGCTTGAACGATATAAATACATAAGCCTCTTTTTGATTAACTATATTATCATCATCATTTTGGATTTTCTATTACAGCTGTGTCAAGAGACTCAAGACACAAATCTAAAGGAAGTCTAGTAGTAAGAGATGAAGACAACAATCCACTAAATGAAGGTAGGTTCGAGCATAGATGCACTTGCTTACTATCAGGCAAAAGAGAACTATGTATACATTCTTTTCAATTGTGACTTTCTCCAATAATGGATAATTGAGATGACAACTTGCCAAACTTATTCAAGAGTTCTGCTATAAATAAACATTATTTCATGACCAATAGGATAGATTTTGCTCGAGGTAGATGTAATTAACCAAGAACATGCTCATTTATAAGTAAGTTGTTTAGCAATATCAGTACAGGTGCATAGTTTTCTCTCCCCAATACATTATAGATAATAAGATTGTGAGAGAGTGTCAGGAGTGTGGCAAAAAAAGCCTTTATGACTGTAGTTAATCTTTATCCTAAAATTTGTCTTGTGATATGTCCACTAAGAAAGAGGCATTCTTGGAGGCAACAATATATGCCATAATAATGGATACTTCGGTAAGGGTCCACAACATAACCAAAGTACACTGTGGAAGCTTTGAACAATTACTACTCCGAAGAAGACATACGAAACATCTAGAACAGGGAGTATGTGTAGAAACTAAAAATATATGGGTTCAGACATATTAATAGCAATAAGAATTTTTGTATAAGCAATACATGGGAGGCAATACTTCAGTTATGTAAGGGATGATTAGAAGCGTTTTCTCACACAATGATTTGCAAAAACAAAAATAATAATCTCTCTCTCTCTCTCTCTCGTTTGTCCTTTTATTACAAACTTCAAAGAGACGCAAGAATGAGATGTCCAGTCCTCTGACCCTATGACCTTATCTATGCTATATAGTACCTTATAAAAAGACTTTAGGAAAGCCAGGTCCGAAAAGTCATTTTGAATACCAAAGCAGGAATCCCTTGCAAAAGTTAATCAATTTCCTGTTTGGGCAGTAAAAGATCCTTCCACCATTTCAAGGAAGTATCCCACACTTCTTTATAAGTCTGTCAAATCATAATAGGATTAGCATTGTTCTAAAAATCAGTCTCGCCGGCCGCCTAGTCACTCCCAGCAACTAGCTTAGGCCCTAGGCGTTTGAATCATTCCTCCATTCTTTCACCGCATGGCTCCATTCGAATCATCTCCATCATCCTACAATTCGATCTTGAAAGATATTAGTGAGATTAACTAGCACAAATCCTACACTCCATCCTGACTGACTGCAAAACCTACTGACCCCATATATCATACGAATCAAAATTCACAGAAAAAATCCATGTTCAAATTTTCGTTCCTGCCTCAATAAATCTCTTCAAACCTAACAAACAGCTAAAAAATAATTCAAACCATACTATCCACAGCATCACATCAAACCATTTCCTTCCCCTTCCATTAACATCCTACATTATCTACTTCAATCAAAAACCCTAACACAATTAATCAATCGAGAATCAAGAAAGGAACTAACCTGGTCCCGCTCCGCCTCGACCGGGGCGGCGGCGATGGAGGCGGCGACGGCGGCGCCGGCCGAGCGGACCCCGCCGGCGACGGAGACAGCGTTGGACGACACCGACTTCAAGCACGACGAGATGATTCGAAGCGAGCTCGGCAGCAGCCCGCTCGTCCCCTTCCCTCCTCCTCCTCTCCTCATCCTTCTAGAAGAAGAAGAAGAAGAAGAAGAAGATGATGATGATGATGACGATGACGACGACGATGAATCCACAACGGTGGGTCCCACTCTATCACGCCGCTGTTGTATACCATCCGAAAACTCCGAAACCCGATCCTGAAAGCAGCAACCACCGATCTTTCTTTCGTTAGTTCAAACCAAACTCTGTTAATTAGCTGGGCCGTTGCTTACTTGCTTTCGAGTTTAGCTGCTTTCGTTGTCTCTTCCGCTTCTTTCTGTTCCTGGGGAACGCGGTAGAGTGAACCGTTTATCTATATTTAGTTAACCCGTTCTTTAGGAATATTCTGGGCCGGTTTTTCTATATTTAGTTAACCAGTGCTTTGGGGATATTCTGGGTTTGGATTGTTATATTCTAGATAGAGGGGGTGACCGGAAGAGTGAGGGAATTAGGACAGTTAAAATGAGGTTCCGGGCGATTTAAGATTTTGTGGGTGATGTATGAGGGTTTTTCACGTTGGTTTTTGAATAACATACTACTTATCTCTAATCACTAACCTCTAACTAGTGTAATGCACGTGCGATGTACGTGGGAAAAATGATGAGGGAGAATGAAAAGGACAAAAAAAAAATCTACCAACACGTACGCTGCACGTGTTGACACACACACTAAAGAATAAAAAATTGTTTATTTGTTTACAACCCCATCTCTCCCATTATAATAGTTATTATAGATAGATTTTATAATGGGAGAAGTCCTTAGTGTCATTTGTAAATGTTTTGTCAATCTACCAATCCATGTAATAAACGTGTATAATTATTATAAAGAAGATTTTAAGTACAAATCCAGACTATGTCTAAATTTTTATTTTAAAAAACTATATTTATTAAGACGTGCACCGCACGTGTAAATTACTAGTATAAATTAAGGAAAGAAGGATTTTGCACGCTATGGGAGTCAGAGTGGCATCAAATAAACCAAGCCGGAATAATACATAATAAAATAAATACAAAGGGGTTAATCTTAGAGATTACTCTCAACCAAAAATTGCTCGAACATGGTCCGCATAATGTCAGTTGTTTTCACCCTTGGATTTGCTACAGAAAATGTGCTCCTTACAAGATCCCTCTATTCACATTTTCGAAGCAAATCTACTTATAGATGATTGGTTCGTCAAATTCTTTTCATCTATATAATAAAACACAAAGAAAGCTATCAAATGGTTCACCTTCAATCCCCCCAAAATCAAAGGCTCAGATCTAGCCTCACATAACAAATTTTTCCTCCCAAAATTTCAAACCCCAAAGCCAAAATTTTTCCCTAAAAAACTAAAAAACTCATTACTTTATTACTATCTCTCTCTTCTCTCTTCACATTTTCAAATTTCTCTCTTTCTCTCTCTCCCTATCTCTCTCTCCCATTTTTCTTTATTTACTTAGAAATTTAGATTTTAAGATTTCACGTTTGTAAATTTTTAGAATTTTATGTTTTTTTATTGCACATGTTATATTGAAAATAGCAAATATCTCTTCAACAGTTAAATTTCATCATTTTCCACACTTAAGTTTTAAGAAGTTAGATTTTACACCCCCATTTATAATTATTTTTCAACATATACTAATGGAAACATGGACTTTTATTTACAACTAATTATTGTCATACTATTCAAACTTGAGCTACATAATTGTTGTTTTACTGTTTATAGAGTTTTTCGTGTTTTTGTATCATTCCGAAGATGTACCTGATGCGGTTTGTTTTTGGGAGGAGTGTGGATGCACCAGGTGTGAGTTCTACTCGATTTGTATTGGTGGAAGGATGCGGTACTAGACAGTACGCCCGATCCTCGGCGAGAGGGGCGTGAGGGGGTTTTGAGGCAGAGGTCGGAAGGTCAGCTTGGTCGTTGAGGCTCGGCTCAGATCTGGAGACTCGGATCCCAGAGTCTCGTGTACCTGCACTCGGACTAGGAACACCGGGGATTGGTCCTGGTGGTAGGCCCTCCGACGGTCTAGTTAGTTCCTGAAGTAGAGCAACAGTAACTAGAGTTTGAGAGGGGAAAAGATTGATTACCTTTAAAGGTGGGAGTGGGCCTGGTATTTATAGACAAACTCAACCAGGTCTGGACCTATTTGGGGGCCGGGTCTGGACCCGTTCACCCGTGGGCCCGACGTGGCAGGAGGCCCAGGTGGTTTTGGGGCTGACGTGGCAGGAACCAAGGTGGTTTAGGGCTGACATGGCAGGAGCCCTAGGTGGTTTAGGGCTGACGTGGCAGGAGCCCTAGGTGGTTTTAGGGCTGAGGTGGCAGATCACGTGATGCGGTGTTTTTGAGGGGATCAGATGGCCTAGGAAGTGCCAGGTCATTTTTACCCCATATCACAAGCCCCCCACTCCTATAGGGATGTGTGAGCTAGCCGTGAAGGAGTAGTTTTGATCGTGGAGAAAGAGTGGGGGAAGTTTTCTGGAGGCCTTCGGGATTATCGTCGAGGCTGGGTGGGACTCGGAGGCCAAAGGCCGGTCCTGGTCCTCGGGATGAGGTGTCGGGGCGCGTGCCGGGTCGATCTTGGCCTCACAATATTGAGGTGATGGCGAGCCGTCGTGCTTTCGTGAGAAAGCTATCCTGGTGCTCGGCCTGACCTCGGACTGACGAGGGTTTAAGGGTCAGCAAGGGCGATGGCGAGCCGTTGTGCTTTCGTGAGAAAGCTACCCTGGTGCTCGGCCTGACCTCAAACTGACGAGGGTTTAAGGGTCGGCAAGGGTGATGGCGAGACATTGTGCTTTCGTGAGAAAGCTACACTGGTGCTCGACCTGACCTCGGACTGACGAAGGTTTAAGGTTCGGCAAGGGCAATGGCAATGCTGTGGTGCTTTCGTGAGAAAGCTACCCTGGTGCTCGGCCTGACCTCGGACTGACCAGGGTTTAAGGGTCAGTAAGGGCAATGGCGAGCCGTTGTGCTTTCGTGAGAAAGCTACCCTGGTGCTCGGCCTGACCTCGGACTGACGAGGGTTTAAGGGTCGATAAGGGTGATGGCGATACCGGTGTGCTTTCATGAGAAAGCTACACTAGCGCTCGGCCTGACCTCGGATTGACGAGGGTTTAAAGGTCGGCAAGGGTGATGGCGATGCCGTGGTGCTTTCGTGAGAAAGCTACCTTGGTGCTCGGCCTAACCTCGGATCGACGAGAGTTTAAGGGTCGGCAAGGGCGATGGCTAGCCGTCGTGCTTTCGTGAGAAAGCTACCCTGGTGCTCGGCCTGACCTCGGACTGACGATGGTTTAAGGGTCGGCAAGGGTGATGGCGATGCCGTTGTGCTTTCGTGAGAAAGCTACCCTGGGCTCGGCCTTACCTTGGACTGACGAGAGTTTAAGGGTCGGCAAGGGCGATGGCGATGCCGTTGTGCTTTCGTGAGAGAGCTACCCCGGTGCTCGGCCTGACCTCAGACTGACGAGGGTTTAAGGGTCGGCAAGAGCGATGGCGATGCCGTTGTGCTTTTGTGAGAAAGCTACCCTGAGCTCGGCCTGACCTCGGACTGACGAGGGTTTAAGGGTCGGTAAGGGCGATGGCGAGCCGTCGTGCTTTCGTGAGAAAGCTACCCTGGTGCTCAGCCTGACCTCGGGCTGACGAGGGTTTAAGGGTCGACAAGAGCGAATGCGAGCCGTCGTGCTTTCGTGAGAAAGCTACCCTGGTGCTCGGCCTGACCTCGGACTGGAGTGGGTTTCAGGGTCGGCAAGGGCGATGGTGAGCCGTCGTGCTTTCGTGAGAAAGCTACACTGGCGCTCGGCCTGACCTCGGACTGACGAGGGTTTAAGGGTCGACAAGGGCGATGGCGATGCCGTTGTGCTTTCGTGGGAGAGCTACCCTGGTGCTCGGCCTGACCTTGGACTGATGAGAGTTTAAGGGTCGGCAAGGGCGATGGCATGCTGCCGTGCTTTCGTGAGAAAGCTACACTGGTGCTCGGCCTGACCTCGGACTGATGAGGGTTTAAGGGTCGGCAAGGGCGATGGCAAGCCGTTGCTAAAAGAGTTAGCTCTGAGTTGACTTCAGTCTCATGGGGCATCAATGGCGCTCCGGGGTCCGCACGACGTTTCGGATCCCCAGGGGTATTAATGATGTTCCCGAATTAATGCGCGGCATTTCGGTTTTCAAGGTTGAAGGCGGCGTGACGCTTGGCCTCCCGTCGTTTGGCCTTCTAGAGGTCATAATGGCAGGTTTGGGGGAGGCTATAAATACCCCCTCCCCCGTTGCTTTTTCAATCAGAAAGCAATGGTCGTTGATCGGTCAACGGAGGTGTCTGCCATGGGCGGACGCCTAATCACTTGAATATTTTAACTCTGGGAGCCTCGGATAGGTGGTTGCACTGCCGTCTCTGTCTTCCTTTGGGTATGCGGCCCTGGAGGTTGCCTACCCAAAGGAGTCGGAGACAGGAGGCGTAACGCCCGAAATCCGGGTCCAGGGGAGAGGAGTCTGCCGGTGCCTGGTATTTTCGGTACATCAATTTATACCCTTGGTTCGGTTCGGATTGGTGTACCCGAAAATATCAGGTTCAGCTGACCGGGGTATGGAGACTCGAATAGGTGGTACTCCTGCCATCCCGATCTTCCTTCGGGTATACGGCTCTGAGGGCTGTCTGTCCGAGGGAGACCAGGAGGGGAGGCGTGCCGGCCCAATTCCAACGTCAGGGAAGCTCATCTGCTGTTGCTGGTATTTTTTGGGATATCGATCTGAGCCCATGGATTGGTTCAGGTCGGTATACCAAGAAATATTAGGCTCGGCTAACGTAGGTTCGGGACTGAGAGCCCGGGGATGGTGGTTCTCTTCCCGCCCTCGAACAGTTCGGGGTTTCGGCTTTCGAGGCCGTAAGCCCCGAGTTGTTTGCGGGTGAGAGGGGGACTGACCGAGCCCCGGAGCTCGGGGTGCTCGCCGAAGGTGAGCGCCTTAAAGCTTCAAAGTAAACTTTTGTTGTGGAGTAGTGGGGCGCAGGGCCTGAAAGGGCCAGGATCCTGCTCGGGGCCGATGCCCAGTGTCCGAACCGATGGCTCGTGTTCGGCGACGGTTAGGCAGGAACCGAAGGGTTGCCAACCGCCCGTCCTGGTGACGTCACTGACGCGAGTTTCTAGGAGCAGTTGTCACGATTTTCTAGGAGCACTTATTGCAAAAATCGATGAGTCTCTTTTAGCTCTATAAATACCCCCCATCCTCCTTTTCTTTTTCATTCTTCACTTTCACTTCCTCTCTCTAGAAAATGGTCTTCAGTGCTTCTCTCTCTAGTCTACCGTGCTCGCTCGTCTCGCCGAGGCCGATCAGGTTAGTTGTCGCTTTTCTTCTTTAGTATGTCTAGGGCTCAGTCCGGCTCCTCGGCTTTGACCTCGAGGGAGGAGGATGACCCCCTCACGAGCCTCGCCGACTCGACGTCCTAGGAGGAGGACACTAGGGTGTATGATGTGAAGCCCCTCCGTGTGAGGAGGCCGTTCGTCGTGCAGAGTAGTGACTCCGAGGAGGAGGGTAGTGACAGCTCGGATGAGGTGGAGATACTGGACCTGGTGTCGGAGGAGGAGGGTAGTGACAGTGGGGGAGACGGAGAGGCTGGAGTGTCAGAGGTTCGGAAAAAGGGTAAGGGGGGAAATCCACGGTTCGGAGGCAGAGCAGGGGCGCTGGCTCCTCTTCAACGGCGACAGTCCTCGAGCCCCTGGCCACCCCTTCCCCGGAGAAGGCCAAGAAGAAGAGGAAGCCGAGAAAGAAATGGACGATGCCAAGCAGTCCGGATAGGACGACCCCCGTCCGTAATTTGGCGACTGGGTTTTCGACACAGCCGAGGTCGATTAGGCAGTACCCGGACGATCTCTCAGACAAAATCCTGTACGAGGTACAGCCGTCTTTGCCGAGTCGCCAGAAGATAAAGATGAATGCAACACCATCGATCCTGAAGGCGGGTGATCTGGAGGTTATTCGGTCGGCCTTCCAAATGGATCAGGCTACGAGCTGATGCTGCCGAGCCCAGGTCTCCGGCCCATCGACCCTCTGTCGGAGTGGTACTGCATCTTCCCCGCCGACGCGTTCGATTCTGGGATACGGTTGCCAATCCATCCGTTTATCCGGGAAGTGCTCAATTGGGCGTCCCTTGCCCCGGTGCAATACGGGCCAAACTCGTGGAAACAGATGGTGTGCTTCGTGCTACTTTGCGAAGAGAGGAAGCTGCCGCTGAGGCTGGACGTGTTTCGTGCGATGCTGGGGATCAGCTCGTCTGGGGAGTTCGAGGGCATCTTCTACATCTCTCCTCGGGGCCGGGGGAAGGTAGTCCATGGCCACCCGGACTCAATCAATGAGCGGAAGAGGAAGTATTTTGTGATTCGGAGCAAAAAACCTTGGGACATACCTACTCGGTGGAACTTCTATAAGCCGAACTTCAAGGAACCAAGGCCGAAGGACCTGTCTGCCGGAGTGGGGGTATGTCGAGCGCCTCCGGAAGGGGAACAGCATCAGCTGGCCGAAGGTGACGGAGGGTCACCTGGCCAGTGTCAGACTGAGCCCAGCCACGTCTAGTATGTAGTCGTTTTATTTTTCTTGTTTTTGTATTCTTTTGCGCTCATTGTTCTTAATGGGTCGTCTTGCAGGTATGGACCCAGAATCAATGAAGGCTAGGAGGATCACTCTGAAGAAGCAGAGGGTCGAGGAGGGTGGCCAAGGGAAGAGGACGAGGGAGTCCTCGCAGGTCGTCTCCGATGCCCCTGGCGAACCGAGGGCGAAGAAGGTGCACCTGGATGCGGGTAAGGAGGTGCTTGCCCAGTCGAGCCCTGGTGCGGCCAAGGTGGCCGACCGTGCCAAGGGGAAGGTCCCTCCGCTCTGGGCCGATGCAAGGGAGATTGTGGGCGAGGCGATGCTGCAGTCGTGGGCCCCAGATTGGTCGATCCGAAGGGGGGACAGCTTGACCGAAGGGCCCATCGCCATCGAGGTGGCAGAGAAGCTGGCGACTCTCCGGGATCGTCAGAGTATGAGCAACAATACCCTGGAGGTGGCTTACATGCGGCTGGCGCAAGCGAACGTGCTGGTAAGATCAGCCGACCCCTTTTCCCTTGTAATTCTTTATATGAAGTGAGTCTTCTTCCGAACCGCCTTCGGTGCTGCAGGCTTGTCTGAAGGGGGCCCAAGTGATGAGGCTCCATGGGAAGGCCTTGGAGCATGAGCGGGAGCGGGCGAATAAGTACCAGCGGGAGATGAAGGAGATGAAGATCGAGCTCGAGGGCTCCCACAAGAGGGAGCAGGAGATGAAGGCCGAGCTTGCCACTATGGAGAGTGACTGCGTTAAGAAGGTGGGCATGCTGAGGAAGAAGTTTGCCAAGGAGAAAGAGGTGATGACGACAAAGGCCCAAGATCTGATAATCGAGGCCCAGAACGAGGTCTACGAGAAGGCCCTCGGTCACGTGAGGCACTTCTATCCGACCCTTGATCTGACCGACTTCGATTACGACATGGTCATCGATCCGCCCCCAAAGACTCTCGAAGGGGGTGAGCAGGAAGAACCGACCGTTGGCTCAGCCGCAGACCCACCCCAAGACCCGGCTGATCCAGAGGTAAGGAACTAGGTTGCTTGCCTCCTTGTTTTTGTTTTCCCCTTCTTCTTTAATGTATTTGCCAACCGCGGACTGGCCACCGCATTTTTGTATGATGAATTTGATTTATAAAAAGGATTTTTTGTTTGGCCAAGTGTTTTGACTTCGACCGTTTATTTTGGTGAAGGTTAGCTTCGCCGAACGAACTTTTTGGATCATTTTGTTGAAGTGTTTTGAGTGATGGTTGGTTTCCTTTTAGGTAACGGCTCTTCCTTCCGAGGCGGACCCTCGTCGCTCCGACGTAGCGTGGCTCCGAAGCAAGATCAAGGTCCTTGAGTCTACGTTGGTCCGTTACCGCGAGGGGGCTTGCGATCAGGACGCTGCCTTTCACTACTATCGGGACAAGTCCGAGGCCCTGAGTGTGGAGGCGACCAATCTGAAGAGGGCGATGGTAGATCGAGACGTAGGTAGTGCCGGTCTCGGGCATACCATGTCGAGTGCATCGGTGCAGCGACCCTCGTCTGAGAGGCTCCTTCGCGATGTCATAGTGGAGAAGGAGATGGAGATACATCGTTACAAGACGATGTTGGGCATGTCCGGAACAAGGACGGAATCTTCCTCGGGAGGCCATCAAGCAGAGGGAGTCCCCGCGGCGTTGCTGTTACTGGAGCATACTCGGCTGGTCGATGCCCAGAGCTCCGTGGCCGGCGTATCGACCTTGGCCGACCCCAAGGGACATTGTGACGAGGAAAGGGGTCCTAGCCGCTCGGTCGGAGTTGGTTTACCCTCCGTCAGACCCGAGGGGCCCTAAGAAGTTTCTTAATAATTTTTTCTTTTAGCTGAGTGGAGCGGTCTTGTAATGTTCTTTGTTCTTCTGAAGGTGTTTTAACTAATAAAAGAGTATGAATAAGGAGTTTCGTTTCTCTCTTCGCTCTTGCCAATTGTTTTTCGGATGACTGCGAAGGAGTTGAGGGTCGGCGCCTGGTGCTGCGACTTGGGCGCCATAGCTTGAGAAAGCTACCCCTGTGCTCGGCATGGGGTCGGGCCTACCGAGATGTTGGGGGTCGACACCCAGTGCGGCGACTTGGGTGCCATAGCTTGAGAAAGCTACCCCTGTGCTCGGCGTAGGGTCGGAGCTACCGAGATGTTGGGGGTCGGCTCCTAGTGCGGCGACTTGGGTGCCATAGCTTGAGAAAGCTACCCCTGTGCTCGGCGTGGGGTCGGAGCTACCGAGACATTTAAAGTTTAACAAAAAGAGTCTTTTAATACATGGAGAGAGGCGCTAATGGCCTTTTACACAAGGAAGGTTACAAAAGTGTCATTTATATGAATCAAGCGAAAAAAACCCTACTTCTGTCCTTCTAGGAATTTCATCAGGTGTTCGGCGTTCCAGGGTCTTTTGACCGCCCGATCCTCTATTTCCGCGAGTCGGTACGTGCCGGGTCGTATGACCTCGGCTACCTTATAGGGGCCTTCCCAGTTGGGGGCCAGCTTCCTCTTTCTCGTGGGGTCGGAGAGGGACAATTTGCAGAGCACAAGGTCTCCGGCCTTGATGTCAGTGAGGCGTACTTTCTTGTTGTAAAACCTCTCAATCCGCTGTTGGTAGATGCTTCTGCGGACGGAGGACTTCTCCCTGACCTCGGCAACGAGGTCCAGGTTGGCCCTTAGGCCGGATGAGTTGTCGGCTTCATCGAAGGCCATGATTCGGGGAGAAGGGAGGCCGATCTCGACCGGGATCACCGCCTCCGTCCCGTAGGTTAAATTGAACGATGTTTCTCCCGTAGGGATCCTCTTTGTAGTTCGGTGTGCCCATAGCACGCTGGGCAGCTCTTCTACCCACTGTCCCTTGGGGGAACTGTCGAGGCATTTCTTAAGGCCGTCGAGTATCTGTCGGTTCGCGTTCTCCGCTTGGCCGTTGGACTGAGGATGGCATATGGCGGAGAAGCGTTGCTGGATGCCGATGTCTTCGCAAAATCTTCGGAAATTTTAGCCCGCGAATTGGGTCCCGTTGTCCGTGATAAGGACCTGAGGAATCCCGAACCGGCAAATGATGTTTTTCCAAAAGAATTGTTGGGTTTGTCGCTCGGTAATGGTGGACAGCGGCTCGGCCTCGAGCCATTTCATAAAATAATCGATGGCGACTATCAGAAACTTCCTCTGCCCGGTTGCTACGGGAAAGGGACCGACCAAGTCCATGCCCCACATGGCGAAGGGCGTCGGACTGGCCAGAGATCGAAGGTTGGCTTGAGAAAGTCTCCTCATTGGGGAAAATCTTTGGCATGGGCCGCACCTCTTGACTAGGTCTTGGGAGTCTTATAGCATTGTTGGCTAATAATATCCCTGATTCAGGGCCTTCCGAGCGAGTGACCTGCTCCCCATATGGCATCCGCCGATCTCCTCATGAAGTTCTTTTAGCGCGTAGCTGGCTTCATCATTGGCGAGGCAGCGGAGGTATGATTTCCCGTCCGCTAGTGTGTACGAGCGTTTGAAGAGGACGTCGTTGATCATGACGAACCTTTCAGCTTGGATCTTGATCCTCCTTGCCTCTACCCGGTCTTCAGGAAGCTCAGCGCTGAGTAAGAATCTTCGAATGGGGGTGGTCTAGTCGTCTGGACCGGCTCCGTCGTTCACGCACATTGCTTCTTGTTCTCGTGCATCGATGCTCGGCTTTAGGAGAACTTCGATGAGTACTGTTCGGTCGAGACCCTCGAAGGAGGAAGAGGCGAGCTTTGATAAGGTGTCCGCCAGGGCGTTCTGCTCCCTCGGAACCCTAAGGACCGTGGAACAGCCGAAGGATGATAGGAGCCGTCAGACCACGGCCAAGTACCGGATCATTCGGTCGTCACGGGCCTCGTATTCTCCGGTGATCTGATTGACCACGAGCTGAGAATCGCTGAAGGCTCGGATCTGCTTTGCGCCAGCCTGGTGCGCCAAGGTCAGCTCGGCAATCATGGCCTCGTATTCCGCCTCGTTGTTGGAGGCCGGGAAGTTGAGGCAGAGAGAGTACTGAAGGAGGAATTGGTCGGAGCCCAGAAGGATGATCCCAGCACCGCTTCCGGATTCACAGGAGGATCCGTCGACGTAGACTTCCCAGGTCGGATCTGAGTCTTCGATGTTAGGCTGTTCAGAAATGGTGCATTCAGTGATGAAGTCTGCGAGGGCTTGTCCCTTAATCGCCGTCCTCGGTTGGTAGCCGATGTCGTACTGGCTCAGCTCTATCGACCACTTGACTAAGCGGCCGGAGTTCTCTGGCTTGTGGAGGACGGTCTTCAATGGCTGATCGGTCAATACTTGGATAGAATGAGCCTGGAAGTAAGGGCGGAGCTTATGGGCGGCCATGACCAGGGCATAGGCCACTTTTTCTATCCTTGCGTATCTTATCTCGGCGGGGAGTAGGACCTTGCTCACATAGTATAACGGGATCTGAATCCTGTCATCTTCCCGGACTAGGACCGCGCTGAGTGCGCTATCTGTGGCGGATAGGTAGAGCCAGAGTGGTTCGCCTAGCTTGGGTTTGCTGAGGAGAGGAGGGTTGGCAAGGTACTGCTTTAGCTGCTCGAATGCCTCTTGCTGGGGGCTGCCCCATTCGAAGCCCCCCTTTCCGCGCAGAGCTTTGAAGAAGGGGAGAGATTTCTCCCCCGATTTGGAGAGAAAATGGCCGATGGCCACCAATCTTCCCCTAAGCCTCTGGACTTCCTTAACATTCCGGGGAGGGGCCATGTCTATTATGGCCTGGATCTTCTCCGGGTTTGCCTCGATGCCGCGCTGGCTGACGACGAACCCGAGGAATTTTCCGAAGGAGACGCCGAACGCGCACTTGGCGGGGTTGAGCCTCATGTTATGAGTTCGGAGGATGCCGAAGGCTTCTTCAAGGTCGGCGATGTGGTTTAGCCCCTTCCGGCTCTTGACGAGCATGTCGTTGACATAAACCTCCATGTTGCGACCGATCAGGTCTTTGAAGATTCGGTCGACGAGCCGTTGGTAGGTGGCTCCGACATTCTTCATCCCGAAGGGCATAACATGGTAACAGAAGAGACCTTGATCGGTAACAAAAGATGTTTTTGCAATGTTCGGCGAGAACATCCGGATCTAATTGTAGCTGGAAAATGCGTCCATGAAGGGCAGGAGCTCGTGACCCGAAGTCGCGTCAATGAGGGCATTGATGCTGGGGAGAGGGAAAGGATCTTTGGGGCATGCCTTGTTTAGGTCCGTGAAGTCTATACAGATCCTCCAACTCCCGCTCTCCTTTTTTACCATGACGACGTTGGCCAACCACTCGGGGTAGCTGACCTCCTGAATGAATCGGGCGGACAAGAGCTTGTCTACCTCGATTTTTACCACTTGCTGCATTTTCGGGGCAAAATTGCGCCTCTTCTGGACAACCGGCTTCGAGCCCGGGACGATGCTCAGCCTGTGCATGATCAGGTCTTCGGATATTCCGGGCATATCGGACAGCTTCCAGGTGAAGAGGTCGATGTTGCGGCGGATGCAGCTGACTATGTCCGTCTTTAGATCTTCGGTGAGGCAGCGGCTCACTCGGAACCACTAATTCGTTCGCTGTCCCGAACGAGACTTCCTCCAGCTCGTCGGCCGGCTCGGGGTCGGATTGGCACCTCTCAGGCTGGAGCTCGACGGCGTCGAGGGAAAAGACATCCCCTCCTACAGCGGTCATGTAGCAGGACCGCGTAGCCTCTTGGTTGCCTCGAACGACACCGACCCCCTATTTGGTGGGAAATTTTAACTTCAAGTGGTAGGCAGACGGCACGACCTGAAGGGAGCACAGCCCGGGTTGGCCGAGAATGGCGTTGTACGCCGCCTTGACATTCACCACCATGAAGTCCATTAATTCGGTTCGTCTGAGGGGAGCCGAACCCGCGGTGACATTGAGGGTCACGATTCCTTCTATCACAACTGGGACGCCGGAGAACCCATGCAAGGTGTATCCGGCTGGCTTGAGCTTGTCCCTGGACAGTTTGAGGCTCTCGAAGGCTTCCAGGAAGAGGATGTTTACCGAGCTGCTGTTGTCGACGAGGATCCGGTGAACTTCAAAATTCACCATGTCGAGACTTATGACGAGAGCATCATAATGGGGGAGACGGATGCCCTCCAGGTCCTCTCCTGAGAAAGAGACAGGGAGTAGCTGTGTCCGGGGCGAAGGAAGGTCTCGGACGGCGTTCACCTCTCAGATGAATGCTTTTCGAGAAGTATTAGACTCCCCTCCCATGGGATTTCCGTGGACACAATGTAAAATGGCCTGCCCCACAGCCCCCTTGGGCTCGGGATCCCGCTCGGGATGATGGTTCGGAGTACGGGCAGGAGGGGAAGGCCTCCGGTCCCTCGTATCTTTCCGATCCCTCTGGTTCTCTCTTGTGAACTCGCGGAGGTACCCTCGTGAGATGAGGGTCTCGATTTCGTCCTTCAGGGCCCGACACTGGTCGGTTTCGTGCCCGTGATCCCGATGGAAGCATCAGTAGAAGCTCTGGTCTCGCTTCTTGTTGTTGCTTGGTCGAGGGGGTAATCGGACGAGGCCCTTGTCCTCTATTTCTAGGAGGATGGCGGACACGTTCTGTGTCATGGGTGTGTACCTTTCGAAGCGAGGGACCGGGGGTACCCTCTTCATGCCGACTCCCTCCTTTGCCATTTTTCTTGCAGGCTCGATTTCGTCGATCTTGCACTTGCCTTTCCCTGTGGCTTCTTTGGTGCCTTCCGGGTTTAAAGCTTCTTCTGTCCGTATGTACTTCTCGACCCGGTTGAGCAGGTCGGGAAAGTCCAGGGGGGCTTCTTGGCCAAAGAGACCTTCAGCTGGCTGTGCCGGACATTGTGTTGAAAGGCGACCGAGGCGACCCCGGCGTTGAGGGAGGAGACCGACCTTACCTCGGTGGTGAAATCCTGATGAAGTCACGGAGTGACTCTCCCTCTCTCTGTCGGAGATCTAGCAAGGATGCGCTCGTCTTCTCGGCTCGTCTTGTCGTGGTTATGAAGTGGGCCAAGAAGTTGGCCTCTAGCTGGTCGAATGAGAAGATCGAGCCTGGGGAGAGTTTGGAGAACCACTCCCGAGCCGAACCTCGGAGTGTAGCAGGGAATGCGAGGCACGGCAGGGGATCCGAAGCACTGTGAATCATCATAAGGGTCTTGAAACCTTCCATGTGATCAGCAGGATCACCCTCGCCGTTATAGGTCTCGAATTGTGGAGGCCGGAAGTTTCGGGGGACCTCCGCTTCTAGGATGGTGGGCAAAAAAGGCGGTCGGGATGGCCTGCGACCTAGACCGGGGTTCGGATTGCCATCCCCGAGGTGTTCGAGGCGATTCTCCATCTCTATAGGCGGCAGAGTACCTCGTCTTCGTGTTCTGGGAGATGGGTTGGGTCACGAGTGTGGCTCCTCCCATTGCCCACGCGGTGGGATTGATTGAACGTCTCGGCTCTGGGTGCTCCGTGGATAGCCTCCATAATTTCGTCCCGGAAGCTACGGAACTCGGCCCTTGTGACCGCACCATGGTCAACCGGGCCGTACCGGGGCGACGATCTTCGATCGATGCGGCTGAGTGCCGATGCTCATCCTTCGGGCGGAGGTCTGGAGTGGTTTGGGGCCGAGTTGGAAGCGGTCCCTCCCCTAGTATGACTCGCCCTCCGGTTCTGGATGACCCGACGAAGGTCGGGCTGGACCGGCTGAGATGCGCCTTGTTGGTGTTCGAGGATAACCCTCGGGTTGTTCGATCCGTGAACGCCATCGAGGGCGTCCTGAAGAGGAGGCCCGTTTAGACGACGGATGTAGGTAACTGCTTTCCTAGGCTTGGGTCCCATTGGAGCGTAGACCGAGGAGATGTCGCTGATGGCGAGGTTCGGGCTGACGTCCGTACCGAGCGAAGTTCCCACAAACGGCGCCAACCTGATGCGGTTTGTTTTGGGGAGGAGTGTGGATGCACCAGGTGTGAGTTCTACTCGATTTGTATTGGTGGAAGGATGCGGTACTGGACGGTACGCCCGATCCTCGGCGAGAGGGGCGTGAGGGGGTTTTGAGGCAGAGGTCGGAAGGTCAGCTCAGTAGTTGAGGCTCGGATCCCAGAGTCTCATGTACCTGCACTCGGCCTAGGAACACCGGGGGTTGGTCCCGGTGGCAGGCCCTCCGACGGTCTTGTTAGTTCCTGAAGTAGAGCAACAGTAACTAGGGTTTGAGAGGGGAAAAGATTGATTACCTTTAAAGGTGGGAGAGGGCTTGGTATTTATAGACAAACTCAACTGGGTCTGAACTCGTTTGGGGGCCGGGTCTGGACCCAGTCGCCCGTGGGCCTGACGTGGCAAGAGGCCCAGGTGGTTTTGGGGCTAACGTGGCAGGACCCAAGGTGGTTTAAGGCTGACGTGGCAGGAGCCCTAAGTGGTTTAGGGCTGACGTGGTAGGAGCCCTAGGTGGTTTTAGGGCTGAGGTGGCAGATCACGTGATGCAGTGTTTTTTAGGGGATCGGATGGCCTAGGAAGTGCCAGGTCATTTTTACCCCATATCAGTACCGTAGGCACGTGCCCACGGGAAAATCTAGTAACTAAACATGATTCGAGATGTTTTACATTGGATGATGCTTTGGTTTCTTGCCATGTCATCTTTGTACTCTATGACACTTGTGATGTTGTTATCTTCAACATTTCCCCCTAAATAAATTGAACTAAATCTAACATAGACCCCCCCCCCCCCCCCCCCCCCCCCCCCCCGAAAAAAAAAATTTAATTTCCAACCAGTGGGTTTATGGCAATAAAATCACAGTTGGCATTTAATGCTGAAATAGTGAAGTGTAACATCACTCGCACTTCCCAATAGCGGCAACCTCTTTCTTTTCTTTTTTTGATTTTGCTCCAGTTGAAATTTGTGGCAAATAATTTTTCTTAACCACAATTACCAACTGCTGCTTAATCTTACGTGGTTAGTATGTAATCCACTAGTGGAATTAATTTTCCTTTAGGCTTTTAATGGGATTTAATTCGAAAATGAAGCTCATTTAGGAAAGAAATTCTTATCTTCAATATCAACTCCAATGAAATTATTATTATTATTATTATTATTTTTTGAGGTTAATGGTGGAATAATGCCACCCTGTTTCATTAATAAGAGGTTAATAAAACAACCCCGGTGTACCGAGAGAACAACACAAAAGTACAATGCAGGAAATAAAAACATAATCCCCCAACAAACCCTGGGGGGTGGGACTAACTACCCATACATCAAACAACCCAAAAGTACAGTAGGTCGGTACAAAACACAAAGTAGCAGAGATTCTGACGCGATTGGTGAAGCCAGCCCCTCAATCCAGTGTCGGTCCGAACTCTACCTCCTCATCGTCAAACTCGTCCACCTGGAATACTCTGGCTATCCTGCCTCTCGCCCCCTGTGGCCGCAGCTGTGGCCCAAAAAGAAATAAGATGCATGATATGAGTAAGGTTACCAGAAATACTATTACATGAAGCACGAAAATAAAAATTATTTCTGTCTAGCCATAACACCCATGTTGTTGCCGCAATTGCGATGTACCACGCATCCTTTATTTCTTGGCGAATTAAGGCAAATTTGGGGCCAATCCACAAATCCTCATATTCGCAGGGGTAGTCACCTGTTCCTAAGGCTCGGAGTACCTCCACCATAGTTGCCTTACTCCTTGGGCAATGAATAAAAAGGTGATTCAGATTTTCCGCATGCATGTTGCAGAATCCACAGTTGGTCGCAATCTGGGGTTGTCTTTTGGCAAGGTTCTCTCTAGTGAGGATTGCATTATTAAGCACTAGCCAGAGGAATACTCTGACATTAAGGGAGGTTTTTGCCTTCCATAACACCTGTGCCCAGCTGGGTCTGCATCCTCGATAGTGAATTCGATGATACAGAGATCTGATCGTGAAAGCTCCCTTGGACTCGAGCCCCCAATGCATCTGATCTGGGCCTTGAGCGCACCTCATGCCGGTCCGTGTGATGTGTGCTTGCAAGTCAAGCAATTGCTGACGTAATGCTGGGGAGAGCATTCCTCGGAACGACGGCTTCCAACTTCCCCTTTTCCAACTCTCAGCTACAGAAATATTCGGTCGACTCGCCTTCTCATACAGCTCTGGGAAGGTATCCTTCAGGGTATGAGCACCACACCACCTATCCCACCAGAATCTGGTGGACCATCCGTTACCGATAGACGACGTAACTGCTGAATTGAACGGTCCGGTTGCCTTGGTGATTCCTTTCCAGAATCGGGAAACTTTAGCCCAACTCGGAAGCCTAAGCTTCTCGTGCCTTTTCCCCGGAGGTAAGGTTGAATGAAATCCTGCCATCCTTCCCCGCTATTGTGGAATACCTTCCACCACCATTTCCCAAGAAGGACGAGGTTCATATCTCTAAGGTCGATGATGCCTTGCCCTCCATGCTTCTTCTTCATGCAAGCTATACTCTATTTGATCAGGTGGTAGCCTCCTTTATTCGAATCTGCCCCTTTCCATAGAAATCTTTTTCGGATCCGGTCAATCCTTTGGATAACCCATTTAGGAAGCTCAAAAAACGACATGTAGTAGATTGGCAGATTAGACAACACTGAGTTGATGAGGACCACTCTGCCCCCGAGTGACAGTGATTTTCCTTTCCACCCTGACAGCCTGTCCTCCATCCTGTCTATGATAGGCAGCCAATCCGCTTTAGTGAGTTTTCCTGGCCTGAGTGGGAGCCCTAGGTATTTGATTGGGAATCCATCCGTCATACAGTTTAGTATGGTGGCATGTTCCCGTGTTTCGTCATCTGATAGGGTGATTGGGATCAGCGCACTCTTGTGGAAATTTATCATGAGACCCGACCAGGCCTCAAAATAGTAGAGGGCCCCTTTAAAGCAGACCGTTTCTGGCTTGGTCCCATTACAAAAAAGTAGGTTGTCATCTGCGTACTGAAGGATCGTGCACCCTTGATTAGACGCGCTACTGGCTACCGGCATAATCCACCATTTTCTCTGACAATTCTCCAGCATACCCCTCAGCACATCTGCTACGATAGTAAATAGGAGAGGTGATAGCGGGTCCCCTTGTCGCAGTCCCTTCCTGCAGGGGAACGGCAGCCTCGGCCGCCCATTCACCGAAATTACCGTTTTGCTAATGTGTAAGCACTGTCTGATCCAACTTATCCACTTATTCCCGAAACCCCTTCCTCTGAGAGCTTCCAACAAGCACTCCCAATCGATAGAGTCATACACCTTCTCAAAGTCCAGTTTTAGGAGGAAGTTCTTAGAGTTGCTCGTGTGGCAGCGGTGGATAACTTGCTCAGCGGTGGCCACGCAGTCTAGAATACTTCTGCCCTTGATGAAACCCGTTTGCGATTTGCTGAATAGGTTGTCCATTATACTACCCAGGCGGATGGCTAAGACCTTTGTGATTATCTTAGCCGACCAGTTTATGAGGCTGATCGGTCTAAAATCTCCAACTCTCGTCGACTCCTCCCGTTTGGGAATCAGGACGACTTCCGCAAAGTTGAACATGCCCATTCTGAGATTGTTGTTGAAAAAGTCTTCCATCAATGCCATAAAGTTCCCTTTAATTTCTTTCTAGAAAACTTAGAAGAACATCATTGGGAAGCCGTCTGGCCCTGGCGACTTGTCATCTCCCATTTGACTGATGGCATTTTTTACCTCCTCTTCCGAGAAAGGAGCTTCCAGGGTGGATAAAGTTTGCGAAGAATCGATCTGGTATGTCTGCCAGTAATCATTCCTAAGTGGGATCCTAAAGTCATTCTTCTTTCCCAATAGGTTCTTGTAGCAGACTTGAAAGGTTGTGGAAATCACTTTTTCGTCTTGCACAGTCCCCGAGTTTGTCTCTATTGACAGAATAAGATTGGACCTGCGTCTTGTGCTGGCCACTCGGTGGAAGTAGGCTGTATTCGCGTCCCCCTCTTTGAGCCACGAATCCTTGACCTTTGCTGCCATTTGATTTCTTCCAGCTTATAGAGATTGGCGATGTTCTCTCAGAGCAGAAGAAGTCTGTTTCTTTCATTTTGTGACAGGACTCTCGTTTCTTCCAACCTTTCGAATTCATCAATTCCTTCCAGGAAAGAGTCTTTTGCGCGCCGCCAGATGGTCGAGAACCTTGATCGATTCCATTTATGCAGACGCTTCTTTAATCTGCGTATTTTTTCACACCATCGGCCTGCAGCATCCGTGCCAGTCACTGGGAGTGCCTAGTTTTCCATCACCAAGTGGTGAAATCCCTGAATTTCTAGCCAGGCCTTCTCAAATCTGAATTTCCTAGACCTTTGGGCTCCCTGTATCCCGGTGTCAAGAAGGATCGGGGTATGATCTGATGTGGGTCTGGGGATCTATCTAGCGGTTGCTAGTGGGACCTCAGCCTCCCACTCCATAGATACTAATATTCTGTCCAGTTTGGCCATGATCGAAGTAGACTGCATGTTAACCATGTAAATAGTCTATCATGAATTGGGATATCTATCAGCTCTAGGTCCGTGATCACCCTGTTGAACTCTTCTCTGTGCCTGTTGCTGGAACCTCTTCCCTTATGCTCAAAAGCAAATCTGGTAATATTGAAGTCCCCTTTGACAATCCAGGCCCCCGACCATCGGATTCGAATACTGACCAGCTCTTGCCAGAAGGCATCACGCTCTGAGGCCACATTCGGTCTATAAATGACAGTGATAGTTTGCATCCACTTATCAAATCGCCATTCTAGCCGGGTAGTCAGGGAGAATGTTCCACTGTACACCTCTAAACAAGTGAACAGGTCCGGGTTGAAACCAATAGCAATTCCCCTCGAGGCTCCCGCGACCGGGCGTAGTACCCATTCATTGATTATGTTTCCCTCTAACCTCTTGAGTTTGGCCCCGTGCACAAGTTTGGTCTTCTGTAACCCAACCACTTCTACCTTGGATTTATTGATGACGTCCCTAACCATATCTCTTTTCCCTCTATCCCCCAACCCCCGGATATTCCAGAATAGTGTATTCATTGGGGGACTAAGTCTATGATGGCCGTGTGTATGGGGGTTGGACGGGTTTCGCATTCAGAGACCACTGTCCCCCCAGTGTTGGGACCTAAATCCTTTTGATCACTAGATTTAACCCTATCAGTTTCCCAACCCCTAATTTTATTGAGAAGTAACGCGTTGCGTTCTTTGTCGCATACTTCCAAACCACAGGTTTTGGCTAAGAGAAAAACTTCAGAGTCTGACATGAAATTTAATATATTAGCTAAAAAAATTCTTGTACCTCCGTCGTCGAATTTAGCCGCTTTGGTTGCCACTGCTACCTCCAAATAGTCATCCAAGGACTCCATATGAGCCCTCTTCGGTGACCGCTGCACCCTGAACCCAACCGTCCTGCTCGACAAACCAGTATTGTATCCTAGTGCTGATTCTAGAATTGTGGATAGAACTATCTCTGGCGAGATCTCCCTTTGTGTATCAGCAATAAATTCTAAATCCTCTAACTCCTTGTCTGTAAATGAGAATTCTTCGTCCAGGTTAAGGCGCCCTTCCAGGTCCTCATCACTATCTGCATGCTGATTTTCTAATTGTGGAGTATACTCTCTCATTGTGGACTCCTCATTGAGCCCACAAATTGCCGATTGCTCTTCAAGAAAAGCGGTGTTTCCTGTGGCGGACCCCTTGATGGGCCCACACTCCATCTGATTGTGCAAAATTATAGTATCACTTGTCGCAGGAGCGAGGAGAAGCATCCTGGGCCCTTCTATGGGCCCATTAACTCCTATAGAGTTCACTCCACCACCCACCCCCCCTGCATACAATAAAATACCCTCGATAGCCTCAATTCCTCCGCAGTGCAACACACCGTTTCTCTCGAGCTTCGAAACGCTGTCGCTAGCGGTATCCTCACCCTCCCCCCACGTGGCGCTTGCAGATTGGGAGACATAGCGGCTGAGGCAGAGGTTGGCTGTATCGATGTAAAAGGCGTAGAGATCGATGGTTTGAGCACCAAAGTGCAGCTCACTTGCTCCTTAAGTCTCATCGCCTTCTGGGTTTCTTCTTCTTCGTTGGCCTCTTTCCCATTTTTGGGCACTCTCAAAACTCGAGCGCCAGAAACCCCTCTCTTCTCACTTCCCTTTGAGCTTTCATCTCTGTGCGCGATCAGTACTCTGTTCGTCTCTTTCCCCAAACTAGCCTCGGAGACCTGACTCCCTGGTTCCAAAGAAGCAACTTTTTGCCCTTCTGGTGCTTTCCACACCTTTTCTACCCACTCTCTGGTGGATTGAGCTTTCTTTGTTGGCTTTTTCCCCAAGCTGGGCTTGTCTCTCACCAGCTCTCGTTCCGAAGCATGCCTGTTGTAGCGGAGTTGGTGAATGCCATTTTAGGGGCCTGCATGCTCTGTCCCCCTTCCCAGTTCCACAGCCTGTCCCTCTTTAGCTGCATGCAGTGTTTGACCACTTTGCAGCGCTCTGTTGCCGATTTGGGTAATCTGCTCCTTGCCCTTTTTCTAAAAAGCCCCTGAAGTCGGAAGGTGTACTAGATCTAGGCTTGGGACCTCATGGCCGTTGGATCCCTTGGTCTGGCTTCGGAGTTGACCACCGGCGTCCCTCCCTGCCCCAAGCCTCTCTGATCCCTCCACTATGGCCTCTTGGAGCGATTCCATCTCTCTCGCCGCCTTTATCACTTCTCGATGGGCCATCTCCACCTCGTGAGTTCCATCTATGGTGAACTCCCATGTTGGCGATGCCACTTGCTTGTAGCTTCGACCATCTCTGAGAGAAGATGGAGGTGCTGGGGACGTGATGGAGGTGTGATCTATCTCCCTGTCTGCGTATTTGTCGAAGACAAAGCGTATGAGATAGGAATCTTCGTATGATAACACTTTTGCAAATCTCGGCATTAAGGCGATGTCCCTACTTCTTATGAGTACCCTTGCCGATACAATTTTCGATCGACGAACATTCTTCTCATCGATTTCCTCCACAGTGCCGAAGTCGGAGACCATCTCTTGCAAGGCCTCCTTCTTCCAAAAATATAGCGGAACGTTATAAATCCACACCCAATATCTATCCCCTTGAGGTTTTTCAGCATCGAAGCTTGGTGACCAGGCTTCAAAGTCCAGTTTGAAATGCCCAAAGTCCACTGCGGCAATTCTGGTGATCTCAATCATCTTTTGTGGTGAAGGGAAGGAGACCAAAAATTGAAAGGGACACATTCTCTTGACAACCCAGTCACGATGCGCCTTCATCGGCCATCTCGCTTTCAAAGCATGGAGAACATGGGCTTCCGATGGTCTTCCCGCCATCACACGTGCCACTGCGCACCACTGCTTAAGCCAATTTTCCTCTGCTTTTATAGTAGTGAGACTGTTAGCAAGCTTGATCGTCGCTGGGTTGTCCGGAGATCTACCCCTGTACACTCGCCTCTCTTCGTCATCATTGGAAGTGATGACATTTGTGCAATTGTAAGATAAATGCCCCCACTTCAAACACTTTAGACAACACACATCTTTGGTGCACTCCGTCTGGTAGTGTCCCAACTCTCCGCAGTTGAAGCACGACACCAGTTTGTGCTTTTCCTTTCTCTGTTGCTTTCTGAGTTCCTTTGGTGCTGGCGGTGGGGACTTTGATTTTCTTTTTCTTTTGTGAATTACTTCTTGCCAACTCTCCGCCTCTACCCCAATCGGAGGTAGACTCTCAACCTCCACAGCTCCACCGTTTGGACCCCTTCTTTGGGTCCATACAACGGTGGACCTTGGATGGTCGGGGGTTGGCTTCCTTAGCAGTAGCTGGTGGGGGTTATCGGGGGGGGGGGGGGGAGCAGGAGGTTGAGGTTGGAGATGCTTGTTGGGTTCCATATGGGGAGTGTTAGCTTTTGGTGGTAGGTGATGTGGCACTGGCACAGTTGGTTTTGGTGGGGTGATTGAGCGATCTTGCTCACTATGGTTGTGGGGATGCTGGTAAGGGTCATTGTGACGTTTTCTTGGTTCTCTGTGATGAGGGGGGTTGTGGGTTGTATCACAGTAGCTTCTGTTTCTTTCTCTTGCATAATTGACCCTGTAATTGTCCCTGTGATGCACTTCGGTGTTGTAGTGTTGATGATGAGCATGACACCAGCCCAACGGGGGGGATTCTCTTACGCCGATACTGGCCTGTAGGAGGACCCTCTCTTTGGGCCCGTCCTCTCGACTGCAACTCATCCAATGGGCGATAATGAATTGAGCCTCCCTCCTCAAGCCGAGGATGTGCATTTCGATGTGCCCGCTGAGGAGAGATGGCAACTCTGAGCCCCGAGGGTTCACCCTCGATGCGGTGAGGCTGTAGGGTAGCATTTGGAATTGGGTTTGGTACCAGTGTTGTATTAGATGTTGTTGTAGGGTCAAGTCTGTGAGGTGGAGGTTCAGAGGTATCGGCAGTTGGAGGAGGGTGTGTTGGGGCGGTCGTGGTGTGGCGGACCCTCTCGTTGGGTCCGCACCCACTGAGTTCCAATTCCGATAACATACTGGAATGAAGTTAGAAGGTTCGAGGTAAGAAACTAGCTTAGCGGCCAGCCGTTGCAAAGGTCGGCGAGCACTAACAAGAGGAGGGGTTAAAATTTAAGAGGAGGAAGGTGGGGTTCAAAAGTAGAGGAAAGGTGCAGGAGAGGATGAGGAGTTAGAGAGGAGGAGGGAGGCCGGGAAGGATGTCGGAGAAGTTGACTGGTGGTGAGGATGGGGAGAGGGTGGGAGTTGGTAGGAGCTCTTTCATTTTCTTCTACAGATTAATTTTATCTAGCTGGAATAAATCTCCAATGAAATTATTACAGGCTACAGTTTAACATATACGATATCTCTACTATTTTAATGGGAGAGTTGGGTTGTAAACAAACAAACCCTAATTTTGTAACTGAGCAATCCCGTGCAATATACGGCCAAACTAAATCCACCAAACATACCCGTGTGATGCACGTGCAGTGCCTAAAAAAGGATATTTTAGCAAATGCCCCCATTTAAAATGTGAAAACTAGCATATACCCCCACTATTTTTAAAAACTAAGAAATACCCCTATCTCTAATATTATAATGGGAGAAGGCCTTAGTGTCATTTGTAAATGTTTTATCAATCTACCAACCCGTGCAATACACGTGCATAACTATTATAAAGGAGGTTCTAAGTTCAAATCCAGATTATATCTAAATTTTTATTTTAAAAAATTATATCTATTAAGACGTGCATCGCACGTGTAAATTACTAGTCTAGTTAACTGCTAACGACTGCCTCGGGGTCCACAATATCAAAAAATAACCTGACTGTCAGCAAATGAAGAAGCAAAGCGTCGTCCTCAACCCAGGGCAGAGCCAGAAATTTGAACAAGCAGGGCTGCAAACCAATAATGCTACACATATTATGGAACCCAAAAACAAAAAAAAAACAAAAAAAAAAAAAAGACCAGAAAGAAATGCTACACATATATATCTCATTTTTTTACCCCAAACTTACATGGGCTTAACTTTTAGTAATTATTGAATTCATTAATCACTAAAAGACAAATAAGTAAAGCCCAATAATTACTAAAAGACAAATCTCATATAAGTTTGGAATAAGAAATGAGATATGTGTAGCATTTCTTTTAAAAAAATTGTTCGATAAATAACAAAACATTAAACTACTATCATAAACATAAGAGAAAACAGAATGAAAAGTAGCATAACATGAAATTTCCTCATATGTCACCCTTAAAAATCCTATATCCTTCTCCTAAATGCATGAACACTCTGTTTAAAGTGTTCGACATGTCATAAAATGTAGGATAATGAAATATTATCAAAGTTAAATGGGCTTTGCCATTGTATTATAGCAATAGTTGCTGAAAAACTATTCATTTTTGCAATTTCATGTTGAATGCACAAAATATATTAAAATGTAGTTTTTTTTCTTCGCCTTATGTACTTTATGATATGAAGATCAAGTTGAACCGTGCGGATCGAGAATTTAACTGCTGAGAATGAGATTTTAGTGCATTAATTTTTTCTATGGCATAGGATCTGTGTAACCTCTGAACATAAATATGTTAAAATTTAAAATTTTTATAGTCAGAATATTATAAAAATATTTATTTGGTTGATATTTTTGTTGATGCCTATAAAAGACACACAAAAAGGCAACCACATATATATATATATATATATATATATATATATATATATATATATATATATATATATATATATATATATATATATATATTTTGAGGGAAAGGCAACCATATATTTATTGAAACTTCTCAAACTATTGGTGGGAATTCTTTTTTAAAAAACTAGTATTATACACGTGCTGTGCACGTGAAGAAAATCGGAGGAATGAAAAGGGGAAAAAAAAATCTACCAGCACGTGCGTTGCACGGGTTGGGTTAAGGATAAATTACACTAAGGCCTTCTCCCATTATAGTAACTAGTATCATACACGTGCACACGTGCACGCGGAAAAAATTGAAGAGATAATGAAAAGGGTAAAAAGAAAATAATTTCCAAACTGATCCACTTTTGGAAATATTTACCAAACTGGTCTACTGCCGAAAATATTTACCAAAGTTAGTCCATAACCCAACACGTGCGCTGCACGGGTTGGGTTGAGGACAAATTACACGGGTTCTGAAAATTGGGAAAATGAAAAGGGGGAAAAAAAATCTACCAGCACGTGCGTTGCACGAGTTGGGTTAAGGATAAATTACACTAAGGCCTTCTCCCATTATAGTAACTAGTATCATACACGTGCACACGTGCACGTGGGAAAATTGAAGCGATAATGAAAAGGGTAAAAAGAAAATAATTTCCAAACTGATCCACTTTCGGAAATATTTACCAAACTGGTCCACTGCCGAAAATATTTACCAAAGTTAGTCCATAACCCAACAGGTGCGCTGCACGGGTTGGGTTGAGGACAAATTACACTAAAGGGTTCTCCCATTATAGTAGTAGAGACTAGTATCATACACGTGCACACGTGCACGTGGAAAAAATTGAAATGATAATGAAAAGGGTAAAAAGAAAATAATTTCCAAACTGATCCACTTTCGGAAATATTTACCAAACTGGTCTACTGCCGAAAATATTTACCAAAGTTAGTCCATAACCCAACACGTGCGCTGCATGGGTTGGGTTGAGGACAAATTACACTAAGGGGTTCTGAAAATTGGGGGAATGAAAAGGGGGGAAAAAAAATCTACCAGCACGTACGTTGCACGAGTTGGGTTAAGGATAAATTACACTAAGGCCTTCTCCCATTATAGTAACTAGTATCATACACGTGCACACGTGCACGTGGAAAAAATTGAAGCGATAATGAAAAGGGTAAAAAGAAAATAATTTCCAAACTGATCCACTTTCGGAAATATTTACCA